>PVIU01001784.1:0-57500 GCA_004026605.1 Ondatra zibethicus
TGCGCGTGCGCAGAGTATAACCTTGAATGTCATTCATTAGGTGCCTTCTACCTTTTGTTAGAGACAGGGTCTCTTAATGGCCTGGAACTTGGCCAAGCAACCTTCCAGAGCTCTGCCTGCCACTACCTCCCATTTTGCCACCACACATTACATGGGTTTTGGGCACACCCATCTTTGGGAGGCAAGAGCTTTACTGATTGAACCCCCTCCCTAGCCTACCCCAAAGCAAAACAAAACAAAATATTTTTAAAATTAAAACCTACTAGTTAAAAAAAAAACCAACAATACTATTGTAGTGGCACAAAAATGGACATGGACTAGGGCCACAGGGAGCCCAGGGACAGTCTGGTCAGATGGCCTGTAGCAAAGGGGACCAAACACTTTATCAAAGCGTAATTTACAGCTAACGTTGGTGGGAAAACTGCATCTACACGTGCAGAGCAATGGAGTCACAGCCTTGCCTGTGTACAGCCTCACCAGACGTACAAAAACACGCCAGAGGCCAAAATATAAACACCACCACTGCAAACACACAAGCGGAAAGGAGAAGCCTTTATGATGTTGAATTTAGCGATGATTTCCTGGATAGGATACAAAACATAGGCAACCAAACACATACACACAGACATACACACACAGAACTCCATCAAATTAAAAACTTGTACATAAAAAAAAGTATTAATGGGTTGAAAGGACAGTCACTGGAGTGAAGAAAATATGTGCAAATCATATGTCTGGTAAAGACCTAATATCTAAAATATATAAAGGAGTCAAAAACTCAACAGCAAAAGAAAAGGAAAAACATATTTTTAAAGTGGTCACAGAACTTAAACATGAATTTCAATAAAGAAGAAGTACAAAGGGCCAGCAGGCATGTGAAAAGGCAATCATATAACATATAATATAATCACTAGGGAGGTGTAAACCCACGTCTATACATCAGGATCAGTATTTTTAAAAAGGAAAGCACTAGAAAATATCTTGTTTGTTAGGGTATAGAGAAGGGCAATATTTGTCCTGTGCAGGAGGTAATGGAAGATGACAGCCTCTGTGAAAAATAACAAGGTGGCTACTTAAAAAAACAGAAGACAGATTTATATATGAGAGAGCATCCCACTTCTGCTAGACCCCAAAATAACTCGAGCACAGAAGTTTCAATACTCACGTCATAACATCAGCGTCCATGAAGCCAAAGAGTGAAGACAACCCAAGTGTTCAGTGGTGGATGAATGATCAGGAATGTGTGTGGGCGCAGCCATTAACATTAGCCCTGCAGAGGGAAGGAAATGCTAAGGAATGCTACACGGACCAGCTTCAGCGGAATGGGGCTGAGCAAAATAAGTCATACAAAAATATAAGTATCTTATGATACCATTTAACATTGATCTAAAACAGGCAAATTTACATAGAATGTAGTCTAGTGGTTATAAGACTGAAGAAAAGGAGGAAATGAAGATTCAGTGTTTAAAGAGACAGGCCCTGAACTGTTGAAAAGTTTTGGAAATAGTTGTGGTAGTTCCACAGCATTGTGGATATAGCCAATGCCATTGAATGCTACAGTTAAAAATGGTGAAGACAAGACGCTTACCTCTTTCTCTCAATAAAAATGAGGTTTGAAGTTATGTCTTCATTTAGACCAATATAAATCCAACTGCTGTGAATTCGCTCAGTCATTTTCTACCAGCGCTTTGGGACTCTAGTATACACCGGCAGAATGCCCTCATGATAAAGTAGGACCAGCATGAATAACAGCGAGTGTATTTGTCTTACACGCTCCCGACAAACTTAGAAGGCAATGGGTACTATTACTGACACTTGACAGAGGCAAAAACAGCCGCTTAAGGCAAGTGCAGCTGTATGTTCTCAAACACTATTCTGCCAGTAAGTGGTGTATATATGCCATTTTAGAAGGACGGCGAAGCCATTAGCTTAGTCATCCAGGTTTCGTCATGTCTAAGCAAAGACACAGAGGTTGTAATAGTGGTTATAGTTTTAAGAACTAAAGTGTTTCTAACCACAGGAGAAAAAAGAAACAGCAGGGACTTCAAGCCGCCTAGTGAAGGAGCTCACACTAGAGGCAAGTTGCCCGAGAAGAGACTTAGCAGTCAGGCACAGAGGGAGGCTTTGTTTGGGTGCCTGTTGTGTAATGCACCACCTCAAAGTTTAGCAGCTTCAGAAAAACAGCGCTTGTTATCTCAAATTAGTCTGTGAGTTGATCAGGTTCAGCGGGTAGTTCTGTAGCTTCCTGGGGGAAGGGTGCTCAGGTATGCAATACTTCAGACTCAAGTCTCACAGGTATGGTATCTTGATGGAAATATAAAGGGTGGGTTTGCTAGGATTTGGGGATGCCTGGGTCTTTCTTTCCAAGTGGTCCTCCGGCAGCTGTGACTGTCAAGGTGCAAAACTGAGGCAGCTTGGTGTTTGGCAGATGAGGCCTGGAGTCATCATAGCATTGCCCCGCCCCATTTCAAAAATCCTTAGAGTGAGTGGCAGGGCCACTGGGCTTCACCACGGGAGGGGAGTGAATCCTGGGAGAGGCCCTTCATTGGATGCCATCTTTGCAAACTAGCTATCACGGGGTTTACACACAGGAGCAAGACTTGGGAAGGGGTGTTAGGTTATAGGAATGGACGAGGTTAGAGATTGCAGGAGCCTTTTATATTGTATCTGAGTGCAAAGGGGCAGAGAGTGTTAAGAGCTACTGGGGGATGGTATGGACTGAACTTGATGATCAGCAAAGAGAAATGAGGTCTGTAGATGACTCTGGTCTCCTTGGGATGAAGGATGTGGCTGTTATCCCCTGAGACAGAAAATGAGTCACAGAGATGGGCGTTACAATGTTCCAACTGTGGTACTGATAGCAGGCAGATCACAATTGGCCTAGACATCAGGGAAAATAAAAACTCAGCGTGCCTGAACACATGGGCAGAAATGAATTATCCAATAAGGGCATAAACAATTAGAAAAAAAATCCTCAACAGGAATCTCAACACCAAAACTTAATGGGTAAACAGACAAAAGCAGTACCAGATGAGGAGGGCTTCCCTGGAGTTGTCAGGACCTGGGTTCGTTCCCAACACACACACACAAAAGGTATTTCATAGATGACAAAATGACTACTTGAGTCAACTGTTATAAAGAGATTTAAGATGATTAAGACTGAAAATTGTCCCTTGGGATGACAGACACGTTATTAAGGACTTGGAGAAAGCAGTGCCTGGAGTAGAGGTGTAACTGCAGCAAATGAAGGATAAACTGATCATGGATAACCGCTGAAAGGATGGGGGAAGGGAAGAGGGACGCTTTGTGTCCAGAGAAGATTGGTCTGTGGCAGTGTCTGCAGGAGACTGTCTTGGTTGATATCTGAAGACCTAGCCCACTGTGGGAAGCACCTTCCCTAGGCAAATGGGTCTGACCCCGTGAAAAAGCCATCTGAGCAGAAGTTGGAGGGCAAGCCAGCAAGCAGACTTTCCTACCGGCCCCTTCCTCCTTGTGACCCTGCTCTGGTTTCCCTCCGTGACGGGTTATGCCCTGGAAGTATAAGTTGAAATAAATCATTTCTTCACCTAAAAGTTTTTTTAAAAAATGAGAAAAAACATGGAAATTTCTAAAAAGCTTATAAACCCAAGGCCAAGTTGGTGACTGTGGCTCTGTGCTATGTTTCATAGCTTAGCTGTGTATTTTATTTCCTCTTCCCCAGCAGTCATTGTGTAGAGAAGAGAGCACCACCAACTCAGGGCATGTGTTGTGCTAAGAGGGCGTGTGGAAAGAAGGAAATCACAAACTTTATGGCCTGGCGAGGTGGTGCACACCTTTACTCCCAGCATTCTGAAGGCAGAGGCAGGTAGATATCTCTGTGAGTTCAAGCCCAGCCTGGTCTACAGAGTGAGTTCTAAGCCAACCAGGACTACATACTGAGACCCTGTTACACAAAGGGTTAATGGTGGAGAATGACAAACTTTAGCCATTGAAACAGCTCATGCTGTTATTGTCTTGCCAATGGTGTATATATTGGGTGCACTGGGTGCAGCTTAAAGGCCTTTAGGGTATGAGGAACATCTCCATTTAGAATTCCTACTTTCTAAATCGGCTCTGGAAGATGCAGAAGAGGAAACCATTCCAGACATCCCTAGGATACAACATCTACAATAATTATGGTACAGGCTCAAAAGTCTTAAGTTGGAACACAGGATTGCCTAATTCCAGCCTCAGACAGAGCACTCACCTCCTACTGAGAGCATGCTGGTTGCTTGCTGAGAGCCAGCCGTACCCATGTAGTCCCTGTCACATCTAGCCAGGTGTGGCAGGTTGAAGGCTATACAGGCTGGTCTCAGCTTGTCTGCTACCACCCATCCATCAGTGTAACTGCTTCCAAAGCCATGTTCTCTTTGTTCTCAGAGTTTTTCCTTTTCATTCTTTAACCTCAATTAATTCTCAAAATAGTGTTAGAATAAGCACACATATTAATTGTGTTTTTCTAAAAGTTGCTCTTAGAATTATAGGCTGGGCCGGGGCGGGTGTGTGTGTGTGTGGTTGTGTGTATGTGTATGCCTGTAATCCCAGCACTTGGAAGGCAGAGGCAGACGGATCTCAGGGAGATTGAGGCCTGCCTGGTCTACAAAGCAAGTTCCAGGACAGCGTAGTTACACAGAGAAACCCTGTCTCTAAAAACAAAACAAAACAAAAAGAATTATAGGCTAGTTTATTCAAAACCTTTGGATTTATCAGATGGTGATTTACTTGCAGATGCACAAGGGCATTCCTTCAAGCTGCTTTAAGATGTAGGTCAGCCAGACTTTCACACAGAAACAACTTAGGCGGGGCTCACTGATTTGTGTCTAATCTCATTGTGTGGGAGGCTGAGGCAGGAAATCACATATTCCAGGTGGACCTAAAAATCTGAAAAACAAAGAACTTGTCAGTGTGTATCTTAATGAAAAGCATTTTTTCCAAGAACATTTGTATTTGGAATTCCCCTATATATACAATAAGTCAGTAATGCAAATGCGATAAAGAGATACCCGGCATGTTCTAAACAGTTACCTAGCTTTCTCTGGACTGTGAGCAGAACCCAGAAGTGATGTCTGCATGCCCTTTGTGCTCCAGGAAAAGATCTGCCCTTGTCATACTGTGTTGTCTCTTACAGGAGTCTACAAAAACCAATACATGCAAAAACTGGTGGCCCGCCACTGCTGTGATTACCATGGATATCACGTTGTACGTTAACAAGCTCTGTCAGATCAGTAACATAAAACGTGCAACAGGGAGAATATGCTTGTTGTATTCTCTGAAAAATAATGTCCTTAGCGATACTGAGAATTTCTTTAAACAAATTTAACCTTGTTCTCTAAGCCTGTTTAAGTGCAGTTGATTTTATTTGTGCTGTATTTTATTCTGTTAACCATTTTTATTACAAGTTTTTAATTAATGCAAATATAACCTTTCTGATGAAGGTCAGAACAATTCTTAAACTTAAGTATTTTGGGGTACTATTATATATCAGGCCCTCCTAGAAGTTTAGCATAAAAATACTGAAAACATTCTGTCTTTAAAGCCTTCTTTGCTAGTGCAGGAGACAGTTGCATAAACAAATGCTCTGTAGTAAAGGAATAAAAGAAGCAGCTTGGAGATGGAAAGGGTTAACTCTGTCTGGGAACAGGGTAGAAGGAAAAGGATTTTCCCCACGGGTATGGAAAGAAGGAGGGCTCTTCCAAGCAGAGAGAACAGCATGAAGAAAAGCACACAGCCCCTTTGGGAAGCAGTAAGTTGCATGTGTGGTGAACGTGAGATTCCTGCAGCGTGGTGGCAGAAGTCACGTGAAAGACCTACACTGCTTCTTAGAATGGAAGCAATGAAAGGCTATAAAAGCAGGAAAGAGATACAATTGCTGTCTTAGAAAGCAAATCCTGTGCTACTGTGAAAGACTGATGCAGGGCAGGATGGAAGAAGGAAAACCAATTAGAAAGCTATGGTACCAGAGCAGGCAGAGCTCTGAGTAGTAATTGTGGGACTAGAGAGAAGGGGATGAATGGATTTGAGATGCATTTCAGAAATGAAATCACCTGGACACAATGACTATTTAACTGGAGAAGCGTCAAAGATTGCACCAGGCATTTGGTTTACACGATGACTTAATCTATGTAGCAAATAACAGGCTAAAAATGGCTTTGATGCTGGTGAGAAGGTAAAAGAGGTGGCTATGCAAGACTAATAACCCACGCTCACTCCCCACTGGAAGAGGAGAAATAATTCCTGGAAGCTCTCCTCTGGTCAGCTCCTGTGCCACATGCCGCCACCCCTGCTCCCCCTACACACAAAGCAACAACAATTGTTCCCGAGTAGCAAATACTTCCAAGGTATTCAGTGGCCAGGTCCAGACAGTTGAGTATGAAGGTCTCCACTGAGGATTTACAGACAAGCTCAGATTAAAGCCATGGAGTTAGCACCCAAAGATGGTATCTGTACTCTTGTGAGCAGAGGAAATCTCCAGGAGGAAAGGAAGGACTTAAGCCAGAGAGAGGGTGAGGAAGCAGGTGATCAGGAGAGCTCCAGTGTGGGCAAGGCCCTGAGGGCAAGACCCTTTAGCAGGGGATCAAATGATAAATATTTAAGGCAAAACTTGTAGGCAACCCTTGATAGGAAAATGTAAAAGGATAACTCTATGACCAAGAAGAAACAATTTTCATAAGACACAAAAAGTTACCAAAAAGAAAAACGCTTTATTAATTCAGCTGCTTTAAAAACTCCTTCGACTGGTAGGCTTTTTTTTGCCCCAAAGTAGAAAGACCTGATCTCAATCTCTGCAACACACATAGCGGAAGGAGAGAAATGGTGCCTAAAAGTTGTCCTCTGGCCTCCATGCCTGTGCCATGTTTTTGCACGCGCGCACACACAACTAATGAATGAATGAATAAACAAATAAGTAAGGGGGGGCTAGGGAGATGGCTGCAGAGGACAGAGTTCAGTTTCCAGAAGCCATATGTCAGGCAGCTGTAACTCTAGCTCCAGGGGCTGCCTTCTCCTGGCCTCTGGAAGCACCTGTGCTCATGTAAAAGAAAATACAACCCACAGAATTGTAAACAAGTCACAGACTAGAAAGAATAGTTCAATACTTAAAACTGATGAAGACCTGCCATGCAGCATATCCAAGGGATTCTCACAAATTGGAGATGAGGCAGATGATCTAATGAAAATAAAAATAAAAAAAGGAAAAAAGGCCAGGCATTGGAGGCATACACCTTTTTTAATACCAGCACTCGGAGACAGAGGCAGATTTCTCTGAGTTTGAGACCAGCCTGGACTACAGAGGGAGTTCCAGGACAGCCAGGGCTGTTATACAGAGAAACCCTGTCTTGAAAAATAAAAACAAACAAGAAAACAAGTGCCAAGCCAAAAGAAAACCAAATAGACAAGAAAAATAAGAAAAGGATCTAAGTCTTTTAAATAACCAATAAAATAAAATAAATCCACGATGAAACAGTTCTACAACCCAACTTGTCAAAGTTTGAAATGTTCAATAATACTAAGCTTCAGGCAAAAAAATTAGAGAAACTAGAATTCATATTTACTATTTAGAAATGTAAATTGACTCAGCAAATTTGGATGATTATGCCAGCATCTAGCTACAGTGAAAACATACAATTCCCAAAGGCTCCGAAATCTTACTCCCAAAATACACCTTACAAATTTGTGTCTTCATGTGTACCATTATATACATAGAAGGGTGTTTAGAGTAACACTGTCACAATTGTCCCAGAGAGAAAACAACCCAAATGCTTCTCAACAGAATAATGGATAAATTGTGACATATTCATACAGAGGATTACTATATAACACACAGTAACATATCTGCTGATACAGAATTATAAACAGGATACAAAGGCGTTAACAAAAATAAAACAATGTAATTCTGTTCACACACAATTCTGACCGTGGAAAATGAATCTATATTGCTTAGGAATGCATGCACAAGTAGATTAATTAGAGAAGAGCTACAAGAAAGCCATGGCCCTGAGCATGAGGTGATGGTTCCCTGGGGGGAGGCAGAGTTGACCCCTGAGGGATATCCAGGGAAATTCTTCAGTTGTGTATGCTATACCTTGGCCTGGGTGGCACTGATCACTAATGGTTTAATGTGCACATAAACTTTATGAACTTTTAAATAAATGTATACTAACATTTTGATGGCACGAAGTTTGAAAAGCTCTTAAATTTTGCAAGAGATGTGATAGTGACCAAAAGGTCTTGATTTTATAGATGCAGAGAAATCTAGAAGAAGGCTGGACAAGCATATCCAACAAACCAAAAAACTTAGTTTCTAATTTTAAAAGTTCAAGTAAAAGATATTCAAAAATGATCATGCGCTGAGTATACACTGAAATCTGTGACTCCATTCAGAAAATGCAAGGAAAAACAAGACCTCGGCTGTTTTATTCTCCAAACAGAACATGAGAACATTTTTTTTTTGTCTTACACATAAAAGAAAGATTGAGGAAATCAGTAGCAGGAATAGGATCTTGAGGATTTTAAAAACCGAAGAAGGAAAAATCCAAAACCTCTGCTATGTAAGCAATTGGTTTGTCTTACCACCTGGCTAAGACATTTTAAACACTTCAGACTTAGTTTTGCAAAATGAAATTCATCTAAAAAGACAAGAATTTGTCATGGTTGAGATAAAAAACAAACAAACAAACAACACAAGCCACAGCATCGAAACTAAAAAGAACTTGCCAAGTTGGTTAGTGAGAACGAAATCCTGAATGTTTCTTTACAAGCAAACTGAGCCTTGCACACGGTGCATTAGGCTGCTCTAAGTTTCCTGGTTGGTGGACAAGCCTTCCCTGGATCAGGAGTCTCATAGCTGCAGCAGAGCCCTGTCATAGAGTGAGAAAGGTCTCAGCCGAGAACAGAAAACACTATTCATAAACATGAATCAACCAGTAAGGAATGTTTAAATCACTTAGACGATAAAAATAGCAAGGAATCAAGGGGGTGAAATGGGAAGACAGCTAGTGTCCCCACTTAATACTCTATTACTAGCTCTCTGCAAACCATTAAAATGAGAAGAGATACCCCAAAATAATAATAATAAGGCTAAGGACCTCCCAAACAATAATTTCAATTGCCCAAACTCAAACTTTACATCCTTGGGCTGACATTATTTGCTCGTGGAAGACACTTATCCAGAATGCTTAAGGTTCTAGGTTTAACCTCCAGCACAGATAATAATAAACTTTCTAGTTTGCTTTCCATTGACTAAAGGGAACTTGGAAAAGGAAAGGGTCCACCTGGTCTACAGGTCACAAGGCCATCATCAGGGGCAGCTGGAGCAGGACCCCGGGGCAGGAAGCAGAAACCTTGGAGGAATGCTACTTACTGGCTCACTCACTCTGGTTTGCTTACCTGCTATTGTACAGCCCAGGACCATATGCCCAGGAATGGGACTGCCCAAGTGGGCTGAGCACTTCTACATCAATTAACAATTAAGAAAATGTCCCTCAGACCTGCCCACAGGCTAATCCTGAAGGAGGCAATTCCTCAAATGAGTTTCCCTCTTCACAGGTGACGCCCTTGTTAGTGTCTAGTTGATAAAACAAGCACAATAAACAAACAAATGGAGTTTGAGTTGATCTGGTAATCTGATTCTCAAATTATATGATCTGCCTTCTCTGAATGAATGTTTGCTGCAACACTACAAAATAAAATGGCAGCTCCTAGAGCAAGGAACATGAATGGGCTGATACGGAGGACCAAGCCCTGCTTGTTACAGCCCTTGAATAAGTGGCCAAGTCGCTGAGTCTTACCTATCACCAGCCCCTCAAGCTTTAAGTAGATTAAACAACACAGGAAATGTGAATAACAGTGTGTAGGCCAAAGCAAGGGAGGCTCTGCAGCTCACTGAAAATACCATTTCCTGCAAACAAACAAATCACTTTTACCACCCCCCCACACACACCCAGTGCCAAGGATGAACTCAGGGCTTTATAGATCTCTACCACTGAGTTACACCCCCAGGCCTTTACTCAAAGTATATTTAAAAAAAAAAAAAACAACTTAAATATACACAAATAAAATGAATTATATGTAAGCTTCCTCAGCCTTAAACAACTAAGACTTAAACGAAGATCTTGTTCATTTGTCCCCAATCCCCACCCCTAACTCAGGTTTAGAGTCTTGCTATGTACCCCAGGCTGGTCTCAAACTCCTCCTGCTTCACAGCAATCCTCCTGCTTCAGCCTCTCAAGTGCTGGGAGTAGGCTTTTACCTGCACCAAGCCTCTTCCTCTCTCCCCCAAGGGTTTTTAAAGCAAAATCCTTGGTGCAGAGTCATGGAGGATGGAGAGAAGAGTGCAGCGAGGACACCCTAAGTTCTAACGTCCTATGGTCCCTTCAGAGGACGGAAGAGAATGAATACAGAATCAAAAAGAGACGGTTAGGCTAGAAATGTGGGGGTTACCCACACTGGAGTCAGGATCCAAAGCTTTCCTTTGAATGGCATTACATATAAACACTGGGAAAACAGTATCTTCTCTTGCTGTCCTTTCATTAAGGACACAACCAAAGTGCCATCAGGAAATGCTATGAGTTTACAATGGTCGGTAGAATTTTTCTACTTAAAGTATTATCCAGCTACTGATCATACTTAACCAAATACCTAAAACATAGATGTATTTTATTGAACATCAAGTTTCAATACTGACACTGTAACCAACTGTAAGTCTACTTCTCAAAGCATTTGTTAAAAACTTGTAACACCATGTATATTTCATTATTTTTTAAAGTGTAAAAATCTGTTTTATAATTTCTTTCATATGTATATTTCACAGGAAAAAATTTAAAATAATTTTAAAAGAAAATACGATCCCTATTTGAAATAGCTGTGACAGATGATGGTATATCTTAGAAGCATTCAGAGCTTTAAACATACATAAGAATATTTGTACACTAAAAATATTTTATAAGCTCTTTAGACACCACGCTGTGGAATCAGAGACCGTTTACTCTTACATTTTAGTTTTTACCCCCAAGTATCAAAATTAGTTATGATTTATTTATATTCCACTTCAATCCCTCCAAAAATTTGGACTCAAGTTCCTTAAATCATAATTTCACTATCTACTTTAAAAGAATTTCTAAAAATTCCAAATAATTTTCATAAGCAGCTCAATAAGGATTAATCTTTTTTTAAAAAAGGTATTTGTTACCTGGGAATGTAATGCAATCTTGTCTCTTTGATATTGGCCACCAAAAAGAAGTACAATTTTTTTAGAAACAATAGATTTTCATTCGTTCTATACTGATGCTTCGTCGTTGATTAAAGGGAGCCCAAATCTACTTGAACTGCAAGTCTTGTTGGAACACTTCTAACAGTGTGCAGGATGTCCCACAGCTCAAGCAGTAGACTAGGAACGCAGGTGTGCCGTTTTGTATATAACAGCAGCACTCCGCTCAGTTTTGAGAGCAACATTTACTTTTTCTCTCTCTCTCCTAGAAACAGGAGTAGATGTACTTAAAAGCAGTCTGAATTGGGATTGTCCTGTATGACTGCCATTTCATCGAGGTGACTGGAGGACTGGAGGCTAGGGTTCTGCTCCTAAACTTTTGAAGGAATGTCCCTCAAGTGTCTTAAGAAAAATCCAACTCAATTTTAAAACACAATTAAGGAAAACACTGGATCAAAATGGAATGTGCCTCTCCTACACCACACACACACACACACACACACACACACACACACACACACACACACGTGTTTCTTTTCAGATACCAGTAAATAACAACACAATGATTAAAAAGCATAATTGCTTTCTAGAGAACCATCTGTTAAAAACGGGCAGGGAAACTCTGGTTTTCAAAAAGTATAATTTAGAATCCCCAAACATTTATCTGAACTTACTGTTTCTCTAAGATAACTGAGGTAACTTCCCTGTTGTCAAATAAGAAATTCATTGTTATGCAATATTATTTAAGTTGGTGATCATTTTTATTATTATTGATCTTGAGACTTTTCCATTTTCATATGAAATGCTAACATTTATGAAGGTAGGGAGGCAAACGGTGGAAAACACGGAATCACTTGTAACTTCTCTTAAGTTTTTTGTTTCTTTTGGGGGGCTATGAGAGGGGCTGTTTGCTTTGGTTTTTGAGGTAGGGTCTCCTGCAGCCCCGGCAGATTTCTCACTGTGTAGGTGAGGTTGGCCCTGAACTCCTGATCTTCCTGTATCCTCCCGTTTGCTCTTGAGAGAGTTGGGATTACAGTTCTTGTCACCACACCCGGCTAATTAGGGAACTTTATAAAGTTATAAGGTTATTGCTATTCTTAAATAAATTTTACCTCAAAAGCCAAGTGATTTTCTGGTCTTGCATAGTAATCATGCAGATTGTCTTTACCAATAACGTATATATTAGCCTCAGTTATATATCAGATGCATTTTATTTCCTTACCTTTAAACACAACTTTGTCAGCAGACATCCTTGGCATCATTAACATTATAATTAATTCTTCCAGTTAGTAATGAATTTATCTTTTATTTTTAAAATTGATTAAAAAAATCACAACAGCCGTAGAGGCTGCTGTTTTCTACAAATTACATGTATGTGGGGGGGGGTGTGATTTTATTTTAAAACAAAAACTTGGTGTTTTGATTTGGTTCAGTTTTGGTCTCTGGACTAGAGCTGACACTCATTAAGTCTTTTCACCTGTTTTATCCTCGCAATCCGATTCCCCCGGTTTGCTTAAAGGATTTTCTCCAAACAAACAGACAGACAAACAGACAAACAAACAAGCTCCCGCACACATTCACAATTTAGAAAACCCGCGTTCTTCACTAACCCTCCTCGGTACCAGCACCAAAGCCTGAAAAGCGCCCCAAGGAGCCCTGTCTCATTCCAGGGGATCACTGAGCTTCAACAGATTAACGCAGTGCTCCGGAGCCGGTTTTGGGCCTAGAAGGCCTCTAAGCCGGCCCCGCTCGCCCCGCTCGCCCGCAGCCCCGCTCGCCCGCGGCCCCGCACCCGCGGCCGTCCCGGGGCAGGCCTCTCGGCCCGGCAGAGCGAGCGGGCGGACGCCGGCTGCGAACCGAGCGCGCCTGGCCATTTCGTCGAGCTCCACAGACGTCCTCCTGCTGCCCGGTGCTCAGGCCGCTCGGGTCGCGCTCTGGTCGCCAGGCGCCAGCCCCAGCCCCACTTCGGGCTCCCCGAGATGGGGTGACCCGAGGACGCTTCCCAAACTGCGCCTGCGAACAGGTGGCCGCCGGCCCGAGGGTCCGCGCGCGTCCCCTCAGCCCAGGACCGTGCACCGGCGCGAGATCCGGGCCTCCACTCCCGGCCCCCACCCTCGACCCCCACCCCGGGCCACTCGGCCTCCCTCCCTCGCCAGCCGCTCCCCCCCTCCACGGGCTCCCGCCCCAGGCCCAGGGAGAAGCACGTGCCCGCTGCTACGCGAAGCCTCGAGCTGCAGGCGGGAACCGGGCCGCGCGCCCGAGTTCCCGGGAGCCCAGGCCCCAGCCACCACCGACGCCCCCACCCTGATCGGCCCTCGGAGGAAAGTTCGCGAAGCACCCAGGCCAGTCCGGCCGACTGAGCACTGACCCGAGGCCCGCGGGGGTCTAGTACCTTGCTCCCGAGGCCACGCTAGGCCGGGTCTCCAGGTTCGGTTCCCCCACCCCATCCCCGGGGCCTCTGGAGCGGCGGCTGCGCGGTCCCGGGCCGCCTGGGGCGGGACCTGTGCGACGGCCAGGTCGCCTCCCGGTCCCCAGCCTGGATCTCGGGCCCCGCTTCCCGCGAACGCGCGGGGCCCGGCAGCCAGGGGCCTGCGCGCACAAGGCGGGGCGGAGTGGGCGCTCGGGGCCGGTGTCCGCGAGCGGTCCTGGCGGGGGCAGCTCGCCCTAGAGGGGTCCCGCGGGCACAGGCTCTCCCTCCGCCCTGGGATGCTCTGTTGGGAAGACTGAGCCGGAGCGGAGCCGCCGGAGCCCAGGCAGGACAGGCTGGGGAAGGCTTTCTTACAGCCAAGGCTCGCAGGCCTGTCACCTCGCTGGCGCGACCCCAGGCCTAGGGTCGCGAGTCTCACGAAATAGCAGGAATAGGGGGTGCGGCTGACTCGGCAGGCAACTTTTCGTTGTCTCCTTATTTCCTCCTGCTAGTGGGCACGGCTTCTTGGCCTCACGCTCTGGAACCGTCAGGTAGAACAGGCTGGACAGTTGTGGGCCCTGGGTTTTCTAGGGCAGCCAACCTTATTTATTACTAGTTTCCCTCCCCGTTTAGGCTCCCAAACCTTGGCCGGGAGGCTGGGCTGGGAAGGCTGGGAACACTGACAAGCCCTTGTCTGCGCTAGTCCGAAGGCGAACTGCCCTCCACTCAAGGTACCTTCCTCCTCTGAGGAAGTGAAACTCGTATGATCAATTTCTGTTTGTTTTAAAGAACCCTTAGGAAAGATAGTTTGGTGATTTGACAACTTCTGGTGCGAACTAATGGTTTAGAAAGACTCCTTAGCACGTGGTTGGAATCTAGGATCCCACAGTCACCATGAAGCCACCGGGACAGCTCAGCCAAAAGGACGCGTCTCTGCTGCCAACGTGCAGGACACAGATTTCTTTTTTTCGTTTTGTTTTCGTTTTTGGCTCAGCTCAGAGAGCATTACAGCGGTATCCTTTCCCGCCTCTCGACCCTCTTCCCCTCCCCCCTTCTTTCTGCTGCAGGCAATTAGGGTGAAGAAATCAGTGCCAGGCTCCTGCCTCTGAAGAGAAAGGAGCTGTTTCTGGAAATTGAGTCCTGACACCTGTGTCTGTCCTGGATGGCAAGGAGGTGCGGGGTCAAAACCTCGGAGAGGGAGAGGCCTCTTGCGGAGTGTGTGTGTGTTGGGGGGGGGAGAACACGCCCTAAAAGAACATTTTGGGGGACTCCTCTTGCCATGACTTCCCGCTTTATTCTTCAGCCTCCAGCTTCGCGCAGGTCATTAACACGCGGGTTATGAACACAGTTTTCCTTCTTTCTAATCCCCTGAGACCGAGACCCGAAGCTGGAATTAGAAGGGCAACGCTGACAAGCCATTCATTAATTTGCTTTTATTTTCGGGAAATAATGTAGATAAAGAGGAAGAGGAGACGGACTGCCTTACATCTCAACAAGTAATTTGTGATCTTCACATCGGACAAATCAAATTTACAAATTACTTTCCCACCTACTGGACCAAGCGGCCAAAACCAAAACTGATAGATACACAGGTGCCCCCCGCAGATTTCGGGAAGGGTCACTAAAAACTCACTGAACAGACAGGGGTGTTTTAAAGAGAGAGACACCCACAGAGGAACTGGACCTGGGACTCGGGCTTCACAATGTTGTAATTTCACCTCTTTTGTTTGTTTCTAAGCCGAAACTTTGATGCTGTGCTTAAAGCGGTGAAGGGCTCAGTCCTATGCCCAGCCCAGCCTAGCCCCAACCCTGTACCCCGACTTAGCTGTTTCCTTCACTTCTGATCCTCCAGCGCCCAGCTTCCAGGAACCAAGCGGGTTTCTTTAATAAATACACAAAGGGAGATGTGAAGAGGGGCAGGACAGCTTGTGACAACTGAAAAATAAGAACCGCCATCGTTTGAGAAAGAGGAATGGGCACAAAGGGGAAATATTTTTTTGCTTTTGTTAGATATATGTGTATATATATATATGTGATGTATATATTTTTAAAGTTCTGTTTCCTGGACGCTAAAACAAGAGAGATGCTCAGTTCAACCAACAGCAACTAAAAAGTTTAAGTGGTCCCTGGAACGGACCCGACTATGTACAGCACTCCCGCCGAGGCGGAAGCTTGAATCAGTCCAGCGCAGGGCAGGGAAGGAGGCTGGGGACCCTCCTCCCGAAGGCCTGGCTCAGCGCTCACCTCTGGGGAGGTGGACATGCTGGACGCTCTGGCCTGCAGATGGGGAGCTGGATCAAGGGCAGCTGAAGGGAGACAGTCTGCTAGGAGAGACAGTGGTGGGTTTGATTTGGAGGAGTGTGTATGGGCGCACTCCAAACGGTAGATAATACGCCAGTTAGTGACTTCAGTGTCCAGAAAGAATAAATAAAACTGTTGAGCTCAAAACAGAGAGGGTCAGAGCGAGGAGCTTCAGAAGGCTCCAGATGCAGAAAAGCTGTCCAGAAAGACTTGAAGGGGTAACGCACGAGTTGAGCGGGAGAGCACACTGCCATCCCATGAAGAAACTGAGGGCCAAGTTGAAGCACCGGGCCCCACCTCCAAGGGGAAGAGGGGTCTATGCCCCCAACCCAAGCAAATGGCACGAAGATGGGAGCGGCAGTGCAGGCAATGGACATCTTGGGGGAGTGAAAATTCAGTTTTGGAAAAGCCAAGGCAAAGGCGAGCGGTGCAGCAGCAGCAACAGGATATGGGGACCACGGAGGGCGCAGGTAGTTGCGTTTCTTCTCCACTTCCTCTCACTCCTGGGCTCACAAGACCTGGAACCGCCACGAGGCTTGGTCCTTATAGTCCAGACAGTCGGGAGAGTTGAAGTTGAGTTTCCAGGCAGAGGAAGCAGCGGCAGCGGCAGGCTCCTTGTAATCCAAGCAGTCGGCAGAGTTGAAGGCGAGCCCAGAGCCTCCGTAACCTTGGTGGTGGTGGTGGTGGTGATGGTGGTGGTGGTGACCTGAAGACTGACTCAGTGGATGGTGTGCGTGCGGGTGGTGGTGGTGGTGACCAGCCATGGAGGAGGGTGCCATGGGGCTCAGCTGGTGCGGGTGGTGATGAGAATGCATGGGCGCTAGGTAGGAGCTGCAGTCTACACCGCCAAAGTAAGAAGAGGAGGGCGCGGGGTAGCCCTGGCCATAGCTTCCGCCCTGGCCATAGGACATGGGGTAGGAGGCCGCAGCAGTGGCAGCACCTGCGGCTACCGAGCGCTGCATACACGAGGCGTTGCTTGGCGCGCCCAGTGGCTCTGGCACGGACACGGATGCGGGCGCTGAGCCTGGCGAGATGGAGGCTGGGCTCCAGATGGACGAAGCGGTAGGCGTACTCAGAGAGGACACGGCTGCCACCGGGTTCCCACCCAGGCCCGCGGCCGCAGCAGCCGCCGGATTGGCGGAGGCACTGGACACTGAACTAGACGAGGAGGCAGAGCTAGACACCGCAGGCGGCGTGAACTGGCCGCTGCTCTCCGAGCCTGAGCTCTCCCGCACTGGAGACGACTTCTTCTTGACCGGCCGGCTTTTCGTTCCGTTCCCGCTCTGCTGCTGCTGGCGGCACTTGGCGCGGCGGTTCTTGAACCAAACCTGCAGTGAGCAGGGTGAAGGAGAGGGGATCAGGGGGCTGGCTAGTGGAGCTCACAGCTCCTCCGCCCCTTGGACTCACACCCCGCCCAGGATCTCGGGGACCTCTCAATCCCAGCCTCTACCCCTCCCAGTCTCCGGCCCTGCCAGACCCTGTCCCCTCCCCCGCACGTGCTAGGTACCCATCTCTGGCTCCCTCCCCCATCCTTCTGCGCGCAAAGCCCCCAGTCAGCCTCCTCCAGGAGGGATGCGCACCTCCCCAAGCCCAGCGCAACTCTGCCCGAGGGCGGAACGTTTGCGTCTGTCCAGCCAGAAGTTCAGCCATCTCTAAGCTGTTGCGGTTGGCTGCTTCCCCGCAGCCCCGTTTTAGTTTGGAGGCCCTGTTTTCCTTGAACAGAGCTCAGGAAACAGCGGAGAGGTACAGAACACCGGAGTGTAGGGCAGTCACCAAGTCTGGGGCCCGAGGGGGTTTACCGAATCGGCTCCTGGAGACTGGAGTTGGGCAGGGCAAATACTTGGGTGGGAACTGGAGGCTGAACGGAAGCAGTACTCCAGTACTGGGGCTTCTCGTGAAGGAAGCCTGGGTGAGATTTCCTTGGGCCTTTTGGCTCCAGGTGGGGTACCAAATGGAACGGTAAGTCATAAATTCTCACTCCTTTTGGAGGGGGCCGGACACAGGGCATTGCATTCCCAGTCCCTTCTGAAGCCTTCGGGGAAAGAAGTCGAGACAAAAGACCCTCGGGGAAGATTTAGACTAACTCAGAACTCTATTTTCGGAACAGTTTCGTCTTAGAAACGGTAAAGCCAGCATCTGGATTCTGCACTCGGTATCCACTCAGCTGGAGAAAACCCCTAACCAGACCGACTCCACCCGCAGAGTACACTCTGAGGCAGAGGCAGGTAGCGCTAGGCTGCGGCCAAGTTCCATCTTGCACTTTTAGAATCCCCAGGACGCAGGGCAAGGATACGGAAGACAAGAGCGGAAGCAGAGCTAAGGCTCAGTAGGAAACTGCCAACTTCTGGAGTAGCAAGAACGAGAGGCCATTACCTAACCTTCTGAGAAAGTTACATCCGGGGAACAGGGCTGGCTTCCCCAAAATCCAAAGAAAACGACTTCCAACATTGAAAGCGCCCTGGGGACAAGGGCTTCAAGCCATTACTTTATAATGTTACCCGTTTTAGCTGACTGAAACTCAGCGCTAGGGGGAGTTGGAGAGGGGCTGTCCAGTCCCTGGCCCAGGCCAGATCTCCGACCGAGCCCCTACCCTAAACCAGGAGCCCCAGGATCGCGCACCTGGACTCTGGACTCAGGCAGATTGATCTTGAGCGCCACCTCCTCCCGCATGAAGATGTCTGGGTAGCGAGTCTTGGCGAAAAGCGCCTCCAGCACGTCCAGTTGTGAGCGCGTGAAGGTGGTGCGTTCCCGTCGCTGCTTCCGCGGAGTGGCTGCGGGGACATGCAAGGGTGCCTGGAGTCAGTAGTGGCCCACGAGGACTGGCATTAGAGGCCACACGCAGGTCCTCTGGTAGGTCCAGAACCCCGCCATGGAAAGGAAAGGCCGACCTGTAGCAAACGCAAACTTCCCTGGCCACAGGTGGGACAAAGTGTGTATGTATTCTCCTGGAGGCGCCAGTCTGAAACATCAGGGCCTGCGCCCTCCGCGCCTCTCAGATTAAAAACAAAACCATCCTCTCCTCATCTCCCCAAGCCCACACACTTCTGGCTAAGAGACAGGAAGTAGAACCGAGGTAGGCAGAAACAGGGACCTGGGAACACTTTCCTAGAGAATAAATTCAAGCAAAGAGGTAGTATCTAGAAAAGAAACTCGGGGTTCAGCTGGAGTCGTCCGCTACCGCGGGAGAGTTGGGTTGGGTCGCTTGTCTCTAGGGAGTTTTGACGGGGGAGAGAGAGTTCTGTTTCTCAAGGCAGATAGACGGAAAGGAAATTTGGCTATTTATGTTAGGGCCTAGCGAGTTCAGATTCCTCATGAAATATCGGGGCTAGAGGGGTTTTATAAAAAAAAAATCAACCGGAAGGAAGGCAATAAATCGGTGGACAACAAACATGCTCTCTCTAGCAGGTGGGAGCACACAGGAACCAGGCGGCAGGCATCACAAGCTCAAAAGTTTATAAGCTGTCTGACCAGACCTTGACTCAAACCTGTAGCAGATCTAGGCAACAGGCGGCAAGCTAATCGGCTCCCTGGTCCTGCGTGGGGACAGTGTGGGCTCAAACGTTAAAGGCTGGAATCCCCCAATATTTGCAGAGGCTTAGGGGTAGGGACAAAGGGCCATTGCTCACCAGGATAGCCCACAGAGGGGTGCAGGAGGTCCATGGCAGGGCCAGCTAGGCCCAGCCCGTTCATGCCGTATGGGGGTTGTTTGAGGTAAGACATCATGCTAACAGCCGGGTGGAGGCGCCCCGACGGATCCAGGGGGCCTGAGGCCAGGAGCAGTTCAGGGCTCCCACTTCGAAGTCCTTCAAGCTGTTGCTTCTGGGGGCCTGGCCTAAGGAGACAGGAGACACAGGGAAACCGTCACCCGTAGTCACTTTGGCTTTCAGCTCCTATAATCCTTAAATGGGGAGGGGGCGCAGGCTAGGAACTTCCTTCACTGGGCAGGCAACCCAAGAAATTTCTCCTCCAAGCTCAGCAAGCACACAGCTTCTTAGAAAAGAAAACTTTCCCGACACCGTTTCTTCCTCTTTTATGGCTTGACAAGGGCCAAAGACACTCCTCGACTGTCAACAGGAAAGAAAACTTAAAAGCCTGATGATCAGGCCAAGAGGTGCGAGCTGGGACCGGGGAGGGTGCAAAATCCCAAGTGTAGTCAATTTTTTTTTTTTTTGAGTGCGGCGGAAGCAATTTGCTCAAGCAAATGTTCAGTTGGCGCCGGGAGGGCAGGCCGTACAGGGCGTACGGGGTTATTTCGTTTAAGTTTCAAATGGTTTTTGGCAAACCCGCTGGCACTACAGAGGCCCAAGGTTAGTCCATCTTGGACCGCCAGGCGACAGCACACTTTGGACACACCATTCCTACAGAGATCTCCAGGGCTGCCTCCTCCCCCAGAGCCCGCAATCACCGGTCGAGCTGACCTCTCTGGGCCCCTGACTCTAGGAGATGGCTGAACCGGAATCCCACCGCACCTCCAGGGCAGATGCGGCCCAGGCCCGGGTGAGGCTGAGGCGGCAAGAAGACACCAAAAGCTCCACAGTAGAATTAGTAATTTCCAGAAGCCGCCCAAGGTCAGGAGTGCTCCAGAGGCGGTCACCCTCCCTCCTAAGCCCGCGCAGGCCGGGCCTGCTTTCGACCAAGTCCCGGTGAGCTTCCCAGTCCCACCAAGGGTCTGATAATGGATGACCAACTCAGCGGCCCAAAGCGTGCTGGGATTTCAGGAGCCAGAGCACCCCGGGTCGGGTCGCGTGGGCTCCTCGCAGTCCTCTGCGAACCGGGTGGAGAGCAGAGAACTAGGCCTCAAGTTAGAAAAGCTCACTCACACCCGAGTTGGGAGAGCGAGGCTCGGCCGCAGACACTGCGAGCTCCTGGTGCTCTTCTCCAGTAAAAGAAGGAGTTGGTGGGGGGTAGGGCTGGGACCCTAGAGGGGCTTCCAGTTACACCCCGCTTTGCCAGGAGCTCAGGGTAGGGAACTCAGGGAAAAAGGAGGCAGGATTTAAGCAGCTTTCCCATCCCAACTCCAACTCCTGCTTCGGTCCTCGGGGACCCGCGGCCTGGACTAAGGGAGGCCAGCTGGCACAGAAGGCGGAGGGGACCACAAGGGAAACAGAGTACTTGGGCCGGAGGGCCACAGGCCACCAGCCACGGCGGTTCTGCGAAAGCGCGGCTTGAGTTTTCGAATACTTTCATCTAACTTAGCACCCCAGTTCCGCAGCTTCGGAGGAGGCGGGGGAGGGGGCGCCCGGCTCGGGAGCGGCCTAGGGTCCTTGGTGCAGCCAAGGGGTGCCCGGCCTCTCATCCCCCCCCCAACAGCCCCGCCCACCTGCCGAGGACCTGGGTAGCGGGGGGTGGGGTGGGGTGTCGATTCGAAGAAGGAAAGGCGAAGGGAGCCACCACCGTCCCGGGGTGGAGCGCGGCCCCCTCCTTACCTGCCCTCCGCTGCCGGGGTTGCTCACCATCTACCTCGCGCCCTCAGGAAGACCCTCCGGGCAGCCAACCTGCAAAACAGAGCCGCACAGGTATTACCCCGGTGGCGGGTCTGGGACCCCCGGGTTTCTTCTTTCCCCAACTTCCCTCTTCCCGTCTCCTGCTTTTTCCAGGAGCTTTTGTGCGTGTTCCTCCAGGTTTCACTTTATTGCACAAATACTTTGTTTGCGAAGTCCCACATGCTTTCCCTCCCCAAAACCTGGCCTCAACCGGGACTCTGGGGGGGGGGTGTCGAGGGACAGAGTTCGGAGGTAGCTGGCGGTGGCCGCTGCACTCCCGGTGCAACATGGAGGCGGTAGGGTCTGAAGAAATCCTGCACAGTCACTTGGCAAACTAAATAAATCAAGCAATTTACCTTGTCGGAGTGGCTTGTCTTGCTCGGTTGTTTAGGTGATTGGAAATGTAGCCTGATGAAGATTGATCACCTTTCTACTGCCCTCCCCGGGTATGTGAACGCGAGGCGAGTGCGTAACGGGGCTAGGCCGCCAATAGGGGGCCTAGTGCGGGCTGAGTGACAGGGAGCCGGGCAATGGCAGTGCGAGCCGGGGTTACCTCCGCGCGCCCCCGCCCTCCCCCGCCCCCATCCCCCGCCCTCCCCGCGCGCCAGCCCCGCCCCGGTCGCGCGCTAACTCTGGGGCTCGGGTGGCAAATTCCGCTCAGAGCGAGTCGAGGAGGGCGAAGGCAGCGCTGGAGTCGCGGGAGCAGAGGGGGCCCCGGGTCCCGACGCACGCCTGGGGGCCCCCGCCCTCCTCTCGCCCTGGCCGCGCTAGGAAGGAGTGGCAGAAAGGTGCTGGATAACCGGTTCTTTCTGGCGCGCGCGCCGCCGGGCTTCGCAGCCCGGGTGTGGGCGCGAGGCTTCCCCGGCGGCGGACTTGAGGCTCTCCGGCCCCTGGCTCTCTTTGGGGCTCCCTGGGCCCCTGAGCCTCTTCCTTCCGCGCCCCCACCCGCGGGAGGCTCGTGCGGGCGCGGGCAGTTGAGCCGAGCTGGGGGGGGTGCAGTTCAGGGCACCCCGGGACTCCCGAACCCTAAGAGAGACCGCAGGGGAGGCGCCGCCACTTACCAGCTGCTCCGCGTCTCCGGGGGCTCCCGGTCCCCACCAAAGGTGTTTGCAAGTCCTAAAAGCTTCTTCGGAACCGTTGGAAGTCAGACCCCCCCACCCAACCCCCCACATTTTACTTCTTAGGCCTGATGTTTTGATAGAAAACTTTCTTTTTCACAACCGGTCTGTCCTTCCGCGTCTCCACCTAACCAGGGACAGTCTGGTGGAAAGTGTGGCCACAGACCCCGACCCCTCACTTCATTTTCTACATATTACGTGAGGAGCCTCTTGGAAACCATTGCCCCGGATTGTTCGTACTGGAAGACCCCAGTTCCCCGCCGAATAAACTTGCTAAGGACGTCTACCTGTGTGGACTTTCCAAAGCGAGCGAGCGAGCGAGGAGAGAGAGAGAAATTTTTTTTTCTATCCAACCACGAACAAGGCAATTCTTTTAAATGGATGTCCTGCTGAACACAAGGGACCGTATTTGTGCCCTTTCCTAGTATCTTCTCCCAATCTCACCACAACAGGCGTGTAAAAAGTTTGAGCCAGAGTATGTGCGTGGGTGAGTTCGGGAGCCGCCGAGAGCACTGTAGACGGGAGGACCTCGATGTCGAGGCCGCGCCGTCCGCTCCGAGCGCTGACCGGGCGCGGGGCGACCAGAAGGAAGGGGGAGCCCGCTGAGTGAAAAGGGGCCGCGACTGCCGCTCATCAAAGTGCTTCTCCCCTCCCCCAAGCGACACTTTTCTTTGGAGTCCGAATAAAATACGGTAACAGAATATGATGGAGGGCACACTGTTTCCTTAACTGCTTCTCAAAGGACCTAGAGATCTTCTTAGGACCTTTAATAAGGCTTTGGTCGGTTCTTTTGTTGATCTCTCAAAATCAACTCCTTCTAATTGAAGTTGGAGCTGAAAGCGAGCTAATGTTCAAAGAAAGTGGCCGCCAGACTAACGAAATTACATTTTTTTTTGAACGATGAGGGAACATCTAATCAAAGGGGCAGGGAAGGAGGGGTGTGAGCGGGGGACCACGGAGGAGAAAAGGAGGTTTTACAAGATCCCTCTCTGGTTCACAAAAGTCAGCGACACGGGCGCTTCTCTCCAGAACAAAGACACCGCGGCCCATTCACAAAAGCGAGAGAAAGAGAAAGCAGAATAAAAGAACGCGAGGAAAGGGGGGAAATGAGAGGGAGAGAGATAAAACCTGCGGGCGGAAAAGAAGCAGCGCAGAGCAGAGCGCGGCCCGAGCGAGCACACACCTTAGGCTCCCGGGTCCCCACTAGGAGTAGCCCCAAAGGCGGACTGTCAGGCTGAGAACCACCCGGACTGTACTGAGGTTTAAAGAAAGAAACGAAATATACTCCTGCCCCCTGTTCCGGGGAATGGCGCGGACTAGGGCGTTCTAGTTTGGCGGGCACAAAAATGTCGACGTCCTGGGGTGTGCACTGGCGGCATCCCTGTCCGGGCCTCCCGGCTGTGAGCCTGCGTTGGCCCTCTTGGGGCCCCCGGGCTCACGCTCTGGCTGGATCTCTCTGGTACTCTGGCCTCCTCAGGGCGGGTTCGTTGGCAGTCGCGGAACCTCGCCTGGGTCAGGTTGACGAAGTGGGGCGGCTGTGCGCATTGGAATGTGCCTGCGCGGTCCCCAAGGCCCACCGCGCGGGAGCCGGTCGCTGTCGGTTCCTGATGCTGTCCCCCTCCATTCTCGGGCAAGTGGGAGGTATAGAGTGAGAAGGACACCCCCCCACACACACACACACCATGAGAGTATTTATCTAATCCCAAATTGCAGGCGAATCTCCTTAATGCTCATCCAGTAAAACCTTGGGATTAAGAAGAAAGGAGAGGCGGAGGGGGTGGGGGAGGAGAGATAGAGAGAGGGGGAGAGAGAGACGGAGAGACACAGAGAGAGACAGAGAAGAGGGGAGAAGAGAAGAGAAGGGAAGGGAAAAGAGGGAGAGTAAGACCAAGACCAAGATGAAAGTTTTTAGAATTCAGCACAGAGGATTGAGCCAGTCTTTGCTAGGCAAATGTCCAGGTTGGAGATGCTGGTCTAGAAGCTTCGACGGTTCCCTCAAAGGGTAGTTGTGCAGCCAGGGCAAAGCAGGGACAGCGTTGGAGGAAGAGGGAAGCTGTCTCGGCCGTAAGGCCCACCAGCCAGGAGCGGGCCCCAAGCCTGGATGTACCAAATGACCTTGTGCCCACTGGAGAGTGGAGAGATTGTAGAAACACTTGGGGTAGGGAAAGGGCCTGGACGCCGCCAGGAGAAAGTTCTGTACCCGCTCGCCACAAACGCTTGCAGTGTCGCGACCCACGACCCATAGTCTCTTCACACTGAGCGGGTTTTCAGGGTCTCCTCTGTCCGTGGGCGGGCTGGGTGCTAGCCTGCCTTAGGGAGCCAGCCACCGGGCACTGTGCGGAGCTTCGGCAACGCCGACTCCCGGGCTGCGGCCCGATCCCGCGATCCCAGTCCGTGCTCCGCCGCCGCTGAGGGGCGTTCGGGCGCTGCGGAGAAGGGAAACCCCGCGAGGCTGGGAACCAAGCAGGAGGGGGCCCCCAATCACTAGCAAATCTAGGACTAGGGGAGTTTTGTCACCTTGCAGATCTGGGGAGGCTTGGGGAAAGGAGAGGCCCCTGGAAAGGGAAGGTTTCTCGAATCCACCCTAAACAGCCCCAGGATGCTCCGGGCGGTGGATTTCCGAGTACCGGTTTACCTGGGTTGGATTCAGAATTGTGAATTTTCCTCAGAGAGCAGCGACTTGCTGCTCTGCTTTCTCATTAAGAGGACAAAGACCCCATTTCACGTAGTTCTAATAACTTTTCGCCAGAAAGAAAAAGAAACAATTCTTTGCCATCAAGGATTTCTGTGGCAAGTTTTTACCATTTTGAAAGACGACGAGTAATTGGAAATGGCAAATGGCAGCATACTTTTCGAGTGAAGTAAGAGCCTGAATTTGTGAGTGTGAGAGATAGACAAAGAGACACCGAGAGAAGGAGGGAGGGAGAGAGAGAGAGAGAGAAAGAGAGAGAGAGGCGCTAAAGTAAATGCCAGTGTTCCCCGTAAGTTTCAGGACTTGTTGACGGGGCTTTCTTTGTTCGGACACCCAGGGTAGAAGTGTAGAAGAGTCCATTTTTACTCAGCGCACAGACATTGTTACATTTCTTTCTCCTCCATCTCCAAGCATGTATCTGCACAACCCCTCCCCCAACTACCGTCCCCTCCCTTTCGTTTCAGCACCTACAGACTTGCTGGTTACGGTGAGACACAGTTCGACACAGGACTCCAAAGCAATTAAAAGTAACACTGGAAAATCCATGATGCGCTGTTTCTCCAGTGCTGTGGAACCACACAAATCTCCTGGGCTCTGGCAGAGAGTGGACCCTTTCCAAAGGACAGGCTAGTTTAGATTCTCTGCGAGTGTGACTAATGACTTTGCAATTGCATTCTATGTGAGCGGAGTTCCTCTGGACCCGTGTCAGTTCCAAACACAGTCCACTGTCCTGTGCTGGATTCCACGTGGAGAATCTTACTGATACACAAACTTCAGTTAAGTTTTCAATGCAAGGAAAACAAATAGCAGGGTTTAAGGTAAGAAAGTTTCTGCTTTTATTGAAAATTTATGACTCAGTATTGTAATAAATAAACATAACCATTTTCACAAAACACAGTGCTATGCTAGAGATGTAATTGGAGATTTACTTGTAGTGCCAAGACAGACTTTCATCAATACAGAAATAAATATTAACAGCATTCTTGAGCCAATGTTGAGCCCCAATGGAAAGTAGGAACCAAGCAAGATGTAATAAATAATTATTCAGAGAAAAAGATGGCGCATCGTCAGATGATACAACTGTCTTTGTAAACTGCTCACTGCTATCAGGGCCATTCTCACCGGTCACCTTTCAAAGCACAAGGTTTATCTCAGGCTACCTTAAAGGGCCATCCTCTGAGGAAAGCAGAGAGGAACTTTATTATCTTTATGTGAGATGCAAGCGGTTGCAGAAAACCGCACTGGCAGATGGAGCACAGTTTCGTCAATATACAGAATATGATCTAACGATGAGATTCCGGTAACAGTGTTACATACGGCAGGATTGGGAAAAAAATCATTCATGACATTTTCTTATTCCCCTTTGCCCCCCCACCCACTGTCATTATGCTATTACCAACAATACTACAACAAACATGTTTCAAATGTTCATCCCATCCCAAACAGAAGGGGAGTGATGAGGGAAGCCTTTCCCCCTTTGGACAGTTTCTCGGAGCATCTCCATCACTGGTCATTCGCAAGGTGTCTGCAAATCTACTTCACATGGTTGCAAAAATGATTTCATGATTAACTCACAAAGAATCCTTAAATCTATCTGGAGTTTTGTATATTATCTGGAGAGGAGGAAAAAGGGGTGGTGGTCCAGAAGTACAATCCAGTCAAACAAAATGTTAAAAAGTTTTAAGTCGACCAGTCTGTCCCTGGCCTGTAGACCTAAGGCTAAGCTGCTGTGAGAGACCTGGTCTACAGGCTACTGAAGAGCACACTTCTCCTCCTTTTTGGCCATCTTGCCTTTGTTTTGTTCCAGAGTTCGCTCCAAATGCTCATCTTCTTCTTCCGCCCTGGATGTTAGACAAACAGGAAAGACAGAATTATATTTCCTCCTGAAGGGGAGAGCAGCCCGCTCTACACGCAAGCTATCCGGATTCCCGGTGGCAATGGGGGGCACAAAGGCACCTGTCCACTCAGATCCCCGAAATGAACTTTCTATAAACTTCTTGTTTCTTTGGCGGGTGGCTTCCCCTAGACCACACCCCACAGCCCCACTCACTGCTTCTCCTGGGCGTCCAGGTCCCTGACAAGGGCGTCGCGTTTGTCCACCAGGGCCACTAGCTCCTCCAGCAGGAGCTGTTCCCGTCGCTTCTGGGCCTCGGTCTTCTGCCAGTCTGCAGGGGGCGGGAGCCCAGTTACCACCCGCAGGGGCACAGAGCACTCGGAACCTGCCCTCCCCTTCCCGCCTAATCCAGTTTCCAAAAATCTCAGCAAACCGCGTTAACTCGGCCAATAGTAAGTGTTTGCTTGGGGAGTTTGGCCGAGGTGGTCAGGGTTTCACGCCCCAAACCCTACTCTGTAAATACTTATTGAAGATTGGTTCCGCAGGTTAGGAGCCTGCTAGAAACCAGGTGTGAGTCGGTGGCCAGGCGGGAGGCAGGCACCTGAATTCAGGCGAAGTGGGGGAGGGGAGCTGGAGTCCAGAAGAGGTTGGCCCAGGGCTTGGGGCAGGGGGAGTGGGTAAACGAGGAGGCGGGGAAGCAGAGAAGGGCGATAAAATCCTTCTGAAAGGGCTGGAGAATCTGCCTGAGAACCTACTCTCCTCCCCACCCCCACTCTCACCCCAAACAGCCCATTCTTCGCTAATTTCCTCCCCGCTCTATTTTAGCAGTTGGATGTATCTCACACTGGGCGCCATATGCTTCACAATAACTTTAAAAGTAGTGAATCGGCTAATTAGCATTTTTCTTTGAAGTAAAAAAATAAATTTGCTCTGCAGTATTACACTGCAGCTCTCGATCGCAGCCCAGCCAGTTTTCTCTTGGAGACATTTGCTGGGTGGTTTCAAATCGAAGCACTTTTGCAAAGGGAAAAAATTACATATCTCTTTTTGAAACTCCATGTTAAAGGTCGGAAAATGCGCTGGGCAGTGCTTTTTCTATGGGTGAGTGGCCATTTTTATGCCAGGTTTAGTACTCAGTGATATACATAACCTAACCTTTCAGCTTTGATAATTTCCTTAAGATGAGCAGCAGTTTCACTTGATGAAAACAGGACCACAATCTAACATTTAAAACACTTTTGAAACCAAAGCCAACTGCTCTCTGGCCAGACTGTAAGGGCTTGTAGCTGTCAATCAAGCCCCAGTCTACCCCGCCTCCCTCATTAGGAAGGTAAACAATGAAAAGAAGAAGTAGATGATGAGGAGATAGCAGGACAAATGAGGACCTGGAGGGAAACAGGACACCAGCCTTGGGGAGAGGGGCACCCTGGCCACTGACTCTTACAGCCCCCTCCCCCAGCAAATACACTTTCCAAAACCAGAGAAGTGCAATCCTTCGGGGCTCTCTCTTCTCCCCACTGCCCTGGGCAATCACGTTAGAACTCACATGGCTGGTGCTTATTCAGATAAACCTAACAATGCTTACGCTGGTTACCATGTGAGTCTTCACAAACCACCCAAGAATGTGCTGGTTCAAATCCCTCCCCCCTCTTCAAAGCAAAATTTATTCAAGACAGCAAACTGCTCAGCAGCTCTATGAAAGCAAATGGTGCCACAGCGAATGCTATCTTGTATTTACAAATTAAAAATTAGATGCATCATCGTGCAATAAAGGTTAGCAAAGCTGGGAAAAGCTAGTTCACTCAATTTTATCACTTCTCATTCCATAAGTTCAAACACAAGATACATATACCAAACACACCATGCTAATTATCCACATTCCACACAAAACACCGCAAATAGAAATACATTCAATGACTGATTATGATTATGCTCTCATCTAGAGTAGGACTCTTAAGGAAAGCTGTGTCTGGATTTTAACAATAAACGAAGGCAGAGCAGCCAAATCTACTACAGTTTTCCTCTGGACCACGTAAGGATGGACACAGGAATGCTGGAACTGTTTCTCTTGTTCTGCAGCTGCTCCTACTCCCTAGAGCAAGTGAGCTAACAACAGACTCTGCGACCAGAAGGTCCTGAAGACAGTCGATTTTAGTCTGGTTTTATGTAATTGTAGTTCTTGAAATATTAATCCGGAAAAGATCCTGAAATTAGGACTAAATTTTATTTATTAAATTAGTTTTAATGAATAGGAAATTCTGATTGCAGGTGTAAGATCCATAACTCTTTGCTTTAAAATATTTTGATAAGTTTACAACTAGGAAGCACATTTTATCCACATACAAAAATGTGAGTTAAAAATTTCAACTTAAACCAAGAAAATGATTTAACAACAAATACATAGTTCTTACTAAATTACACCTCTGAACTTGACTACTTAAAAATGCTTTAATTATTTAAATGCCAGGATTTCATTGACAGTGGAAATTAAATTTTAACAATCTGAATAGATGAAAGTTGTATAATCTCTGAAATATTAAATTTTTTTTATCTCAGTGTTTTTCCTAACTCAGTGTTTTTCCTAACTCAACGAAAACATTTTCCATCATTAGAAACACATTTAAAACTGGAAAATATTTAGGTAATTTTTAACAGTTTTGAGAGTCGAATTTAACTGATATTAGCATTTAAAATATTGTAACATAAAATTCAAAGTTTTTGCTGTTAACTGTTATTACTGTGTTTAATATCTTAATAGTCAAATACAGAGCACATAGGTATAAAGGCAATAAGTAGCCTTTATACTAACAAACCTACATTCTTTTTTCTTTCCTACAGTAGGAATGAATTATATTATATATGCACATATACACTTATATACTAACATTTTATTTATATATATGTATATATATATATCTGAATGCCAATTGACAAATTAGTAAACTATTTTAATCATTAAAAAAATTACATTCAAAATTGATCAAGATTAGCCAGTATGTGAAGCTTAAGTTTTAAAACCCCTTTTAAACATCACATGTAGTTTCTGAATGAAGGAGTCACAGCTAACTAGCTAGCTGTGCGACTTTAGCTTGGACAAACTACTGTGTGGGCTCTGATTGATTTCAAGATTCCAGCATGCTCTTGCTACAGAAGCCACAGCCTCTCACAACAAACAGATTAAGTTTGATGCTGCACTTGAGCCAAGGTGTTGAAGTGGAGAGAGATGCTGTTTATGCCCATCTCAACCGAGCTGCTTGTTAATTTGGAAAAAAAATCTTCTTCATCTATAGGGCAAATTATTCACGGCCCGATTCCACTTATTTGCTGAAGTTGATAGTTACTCTGGGGGAAAGGGCAGAAGGAATACCCATAAACACTTTAACAGAAAGACCTCGAGTTCTGGTAAAAATCTTCAGACTTGCCTGGCACTTTGATGAAAATTAACACTAGTTTTGTAAAGAGCACATTGGGGGATTGCAGTCAAGTCTTATCTTTAGTTCCAGTCAACTAGCAATCCTGAAGGAGTTTGCCTCATCATCAGAACAGGCCATTGATAGGATTCTACTGTGGAGCCTAATCAATCCACGGAAGACTGTGGCTGTGCTGTGTAACAAAGCTCAGATAGATTTACAAATGGGGTTTTAGGGGATAAGCTCCTCCACAGGATTACATATTGATTTTAAATATAAAAAGCTTATCATATAAACCATAACTACAAAAATAGTGAACCTATGCATAAATCCCTTTAGAAGAGCACCCACTTCAAACTCTAAGCCAAGAACAAATCAAGATGTACAAATCCTAGAGAAGATCCACTTCTTGTGCAGAAAATGAGCATGGCTCTTCTAAAAAGCCCACCCCAATGTGTGCAGAAATGAACTTGTCTTTCCTGAGGGAGCATTAAATAATCTGGAGCAACAGCTACAAAAACTAGAAAAAAGTATCTGAAAGATGTTTGTTAGCTTGAGGGGGCCTTAGAGTTGAGCTCAGTAGAGCAGCAACTCCAGGCTATGACCCCTCAGGAAAGAGGAAGGACAGGGTCAGAGTGATTATGGGTTCTCAGAAGAATGGATGGATTGATTATTACTAGTACTATTATATTTTGCTCTCAAAGCTCACTGTGAATGTTCAGTGTTCCATGGCTGTTACTATTCTCTGCTCCCTGCTGGTGAATGCCCTGAACACAAGAGTCACTTGGAAAGGTTCTGGTTAGAACTACAGCTAAGGAGAAGACGCTGGAAGAGGAGGAGTGAATTTGTAAATGAAGGAAAACAACATAGGACTATTGCTGTCTGCTCCCATGTTTTGCTCTGGGATCTGAAAAGGCGGTTGAAGCACACGTGTGTCCATGCTCAGGCTACTGAGATAGGCATCTCTAAGTGTCTCTAGTTGTAATCAACAGGCTGTTCTTTTTCTCAAGACCCTTCCTTTCCATTAATGGGAAGCTGACACAGAGATGTGAGGTACAGTCACATACAGGAAATGCTATTTAAAATGCTTGTATGTTAGAAAGGAAAGGATGGGGTGGAGAGTCAAAAGACTAATAGTTGCATTTAAAGTTTTTTAAAAAATGCTTTTACTGTTCCTCTATGTAAGAACCTCAGGCAGAAAACATGGTAGATTCTAAGCCTATACATACAGATGGCCAACGAAACTGGGATATTCTCCATGTGTAAGGGTGTTATAAGATGCATATTTAGTAATAATACTGGTTTGGGGAATAAAAACAGTATTTCATCTCTGCCCTAAGAGCCAATTATACTGTATAAAGCTGTATTTTAGGGACAATTTATCTTCTATACAGAAGATGATGGGTATAAAAACAAATTAAGACTACTTTGCATTGAGTGTAATGTATAATGAATCTATAAAGAATATACTGTATAATGAGTTATATATTATATACAGATACATTATACATATATCCTACTTATATAGTAACTGCTGCATCTACTTTTCAACTATTTAGCTTTCTGATCTCCTTTAGCACCATACTAGAAAAAGTTTATCTAAAGGAAAAATATCATTTGGTGTACTTGGGCATTTTATCTCAGTGGCAAATTTCACAAAAATTCTAAAATAATTAAAAAAATGTAATAGTGATGGTATTTGATACAGCTAGCCATTTGAAAGAAATTAGCTAAGTGAAGCTTTTAAAATCAAAGTAAATTGAGTTTTTAAATGAAGATATACAAATGTTATCAGTGATATTATCAAATGAGATTATAGATATAAAAGTAATTAAAGTAAAGCTTCTATAACATACAAGGTCACTGATAAATAGGCCTTATTTTAGAATAATATATTTTAAAATATTTTAAGAATGTAAGTCTTCACTTGGCTTTCACTTAGAAACTTAAATTTCTAGTTTCTGAACTAATTAGAATTGACTTATGGATCAGGTACCTTATCAGGTGAAAACGGAATTACCATGAACAGTCAATGGGTTAAGAGGTCAATATAGAACAGGAAAATCAATTTGCATTGATTAGACAAAAGATCTATTTTACAGAGCCAAAGGATTAGCTTTTAAGCAAAAGTCTTTGAACTATAAGGCATTTTTAACTGAAAGATATAAGAAGAGCATTATAAAATACTCCAGAACTTAAAAATGTATAGTACATGCTAAACCTGGGCGAGCTGATGCTCACTCGCACTGTGAACTGTGCACAGGATTTCTACACCATTCATCAGAATGGCTTACAAAAAGGGTGCAAGCATTTAATTTTCTATTACATCAATCATTGCCCAAATATTTACTTAGCAGGAATGAAATGTTAAGAAGCATAACAGGCTGGCTTACACCTGTAATCCCAGAACTTGGAAAGCTGAGGCAGGAGGACTTTCATGAGATGGGAACCAGCCTGGGCTGACTACTGAATTCTAAGCCAGGCTGTAGGCCACGCCAGGGTAAAGAGTGAGATACTGTTTAAAAAAATAGATAAATAAATAAATAAAATAAAATAAAATAAAAAAACAAAAAACCAAAGCAAACAGACTAGAATAAGAGTACCCTGATGACAAATAATCAGAACAATAAATCTTTACTAAAACTCCCATGGGAACAACTTTAAAGTGCACATAAATAGGTGCTGAGAGGATCCAGACAGAAATTTCGTCCAGCGATGGATAGAGATAGAGACAGAGACCCACATGGGAGCACTGGACTGAGCTCCCAAGGTCCAGCTGAAGAGCAGAAGGAGGGAGAAGATGAGGAAGGAAGTCAGGACCTCGAGGAGTTGGTTCACCCACTGAGACAGTGTGCCTGATCTAATGGGAGCTCACCAAAGCCAGCTGGACTGGGACTGAACAAGCATGGGATCAAACTGGACTCTCTGAATTTGGCTGACAATTGGGGCAGACTGAGAAGCCAATGATAATGATACTGGGATTTGTTTCAGAGGGCATGTACTGGCTTTTTGGGATCCTATTGGTCTATTTGGATGTACACCTTCCTAAGCCTGGATGTAGCAGGGAGGGCCTTGGACTTCCCACAGGGCAGGGTTCCCTGCTCTCTCTTAGGACTGCAGGGGGAGGGGGAGAGGGAGAGTGGGAGGGAAGTGGGAGGAGGGGAGGAAGTGGAAATTTTGATTCCTAGTATTAATAAAGTAATAAAAAATAAAAAAGTGCACATAAATAAAAAGTAGCTAAAATCAATTAGCCATACATTTTAAATTTTACAGAAATTTATTTTTATGAACTCAAAAGTTAAATTCGGTTAAGAACAAACATAATGATTAGCAATTTAAATTAACTTCTTGTTTTTTTTAAATTTGTTTTGTCTTCAAGGCATATGTGCAATTCCTGTAGGTACCTACTACAACTGCCCTAGTCAAACCAGATGTGTACAGCACTCGTTAAATTCCACTGACAGCTGACACCTCACAGCCTTCACCCAGCTCTTACCTTCAATGGCTAGCATGCCCCCCTCACCCAGCTCTTACCTTCAATGGCTAGCATGCCCCTTCACCCAGCTCTTACCTTCAATGGCTAGCATGGCCCGCAGTTCCCGGTTTAGTAGCTCATATCTTCGTTCTAAGTCATGTTCTTTTTCCCTAGGCAAGTTGTAAAAAGTTCATCAATATGCTAATTACTAAATCATTAAACACTTAAAAGAACCTTTAGTTTATATTGATTTTAGGAGTAAAACTGACTTTTCTATTTAACTTTAAGCTACTCAAACAAATGATATACAGACTGAAACCCTTCCTCACTTGAAAGCTTACAGTGTTATTATCTTCTTCCTTCAGTCTGAATGAGACAGCGGTATACTGCAAAGGCAAGCAGTCCCACTCCTAAGTGCTGCTTGTTTTAAGGGTCAGGTATAAGGACCTATTGTAAAATATTCATCGCTCACAATAAGTACTCTTTTATTGAAAACGTCACGTGAAAAGAAGAAACACATGTGTACTACCAGAGAGAATACTGAATATACGGACAAAGTTTTCATGATACCCTCTTCCAGGCTCAAGCAAGGTAGGAGTTACAAAATTAGGGTTTTACATTCCAATAAAACCATGGTAAGCTGGCGCATAATACAGGCATACTCTAGCAGCACAGCTAATGAGTAGAAAGGATACAGGCATACTCTAGCAGCACAGCTAATGAGTAGAAAGAATACAGGCATACTCTAGCAGCACAGCTAATGAGTAGAAAGGATACAGGCATACTCTAGCAGCACAGCTAGCTAATGAGTAGAAAGGATACAGGCATACTCTAGCAGCACAGCTAGCTAATGAGTAGAAAGGAGTGAACACTAATTTCCACAATGAACTAGATGTTGAGACGCAGATGTTTGCATTCAGCCTCGTCTCCACGGAACCTTAGCCACTACAGTCATAATAAAGTCTCTGTTAGGTAACTGATTTCTTATCCCAAAGTCCATATTAACATCGCCTATAGATAACGAATGTACTTTTTTCCTTAAAAAAGAATTTTATTTTTTAACTTAGAATTCAGAAAACAAACTTCAATTTTACTTTCCTTGAGGGTTCTCCTCTAGTCCCAAGTGAAAGCTAATCCTCTTCTGCACTAAGGATTTATTTCTTAAACATAACATCTGGGGGCTGGAACTGGCCTGACGACCCGAATTGGTTCCCCAGAACCCACAAAAAGTGAAAGAAGACAGCTGACTCCACAAAGCTGTCCTCTGACCTCCACACTCGCACTATAGTTTGCACATTCACGTATGTATATACATGGACACATGTGTGTGCACGTGCACACACACAATAAATAAAAATTTAAAACTAATTCATACACAAAATTGTTACTTATTCCTTGACTTTAGAAAACATGTTTTTCCCCAGTGTCTTATCAGTCCACCTGCAAATTCTTACTTTTCAGATGAACATTTTTATATGCTGGCTTTCTAAGGAAAGAAAAAAGGATTAAGCTCAGTAAATATTAACCCTCAAAGAAGGCACAGACAGAAAGCCTGAGATGGGCCAGTGTATGGCTGGGCACTCACAGCAGGGAGAGCTGGTTCATCCTCCTGATCAGGGCATTTTTCTTATTAACTAGCATGAACCACTCCTGCATCACAGCCTCCTCTTCTTCTGTGTTCCTTCCTACAGATGAGAAAGAGTAGTGTTATGTGACACCCAAAAGCTAAAGAACACTTCAGCACAACTTTTTAACTTAAAAACATCTTTCAGCAGTTCCAATGTTAGCAATATAGTAGTTATATAACAATATAGTCTCTTGCTTACAAGACTCAAACCCAAGACCTGGAAGCAGAATCAGTATTTACACACTTAGCAGCCAACCCTCCAGAGCTGGTATTTGTGCAGAGTGCGTTTCAGTCCCCTGAACTCACCTGTGGATCACATTAACACTAAGTACCGTCAACAAAATGCTCCACCTTTTAAATCTTTCCCAGAGGTTCATTTGCTATTATGTTTCAACAAGGAACTCAGGGTGCTGACAGACATATGGTCACGAGTTTTTTCAAAACTAAAAAATTATTTCAAGAATTGTAAGATTACCAGGAAGAGCAGAGAAGGCCAGAGATGGCGTGGAAGCTTCCTTTCTCATTTTCCTCCCGGAAAGTAAGAGGCCATCTGTGTATAGCCCACTCAGAAACTGCTGACTCTAACAAGATGCACTACCTACAGTTTATTATGTGCACTGTAAATACAAGACTGCACGAAAGAACCTACAGCTCCCTGTGGAAAAGAGAACTGTTACAATGAATCGAATATTGAAAAGCCTTTCACTGATGACATGGTCTATGTTTAGACTGTGAAGCAACTCCAGTGCAGACAGTTTATATTCAGTCACAGCTCCAGTCGTCCCTGTCACTGCTCCCGCCCAGGACTGTGACACAGCACAGTGCAGCCTTGACGCTGACTGTATACAGCAATATGCAGGTCCCAACTTCCCAAGTGTCCTGAAGGAAAATACGGAAAATACCTTTTTTTGGAGGGGGGCATATTTCCTTTTCTTTCCTTTTAAATTATACCAAGTCAAATTTGTAATCCTTTAACCTTTTCTCCCAACTTCCACCCATGGCTGTTTTTATTACTTTGCTAACCCATTATTTAATATGAACAGTTAAATTTCTGTACAACATTCATAGGGTAAATTAAAAGACCTAATAAAGAGCTAAATATCCCTGCGGAGACTGTTCTGAAGACTGTTCCTTTTCAGTGTGATAGTACCATTTAAAAATTGAGGACGGTGAGTCTATTTAAAAATTTCCAGTAACACAGAGGTATAACTATCTAAAGAGACTCCTTTCTGCACCTACCCTCCTCATTTCAGAGCTCCCTCCTCTCCAGAAGCAGGTACTGTCACAGACACATGCTCTTCTGAACCACAGAAGATGGCCATCAGACACAAGCACAAACTTCTTTTACCTTAGTGAAGTGATAGTATATAATAACCTATTGTGTATTTTGTCATGTTGTCTAAATATTTACTTTATAAATTATGGAAATGTCATAATTAAACTATTTCCATATTAAAACAAATTTAAAGGATGTTTTAAAATATTAACAGCAGATCCTTGTGCACAGGATCTTGCACCAGCTTCCAAGTATGCGGCCTGTGGTTAGGGAGAACAGTGGGGATGTCCACCATCACTGCATCTTGTACAAACTCAATGTGTGACGCCGACTTAAGATAGATTCTTTCAGAGTGTGAACAAAAGTCTTTATTGTTTTACAGTATTTTTAATCTCTCCTTTAGGGTAGCTGGTTTTGTATTCACTTTGGACCATGTGATGTCTTGACACTGGTCATGTGATACAGGCTGCGATAGGCACAAATCCCTGGGTAGCAACAAAAGAAGAAAGAGTAAAAAGAAAAAGCTGAGAAAAAGCTTGCAGTTTGGAAAAGGGCCAATTGTTCCCGGTGAAAGCGTTTTGATCAGTGAAGTGACACATGTGTGTAATATTAATAGGTGTAGATTTTATGATATCTCATTTTCTGATTAAAAGACCCAATTCTTGTGCTCATAATTCAGGTGGCTTCTAAAGATACAGACATATGAAAACTTTGTTTTGAGTTTAACTTAACCTATAATTGAGGCTTTCAGGCCATGCTAGATGCGGCCAGCCTTCTCTTACACTGGCATCATTTTCTTCAATGGAACACTGCTTCCTGAGTTTAACAATATCTATGTGGAACTGTGTTATTTTCTCTTTAATTCATGTCTGTATCTCCAGGTAAGAACCAAAGATATCCCCATAATTCTTAGGAAATAACTACTAATAAAAGAACCTTATATTTCAAAAGGAAATAAGCCTAGCAAATATTTAAAGACGCACTCACACAGTTCATTTCTAGTCATTGAAAAAAACATAAATCAATTCTATATCACTAATCCTTATCTAAGGTAGTATACAGTGATAGAAATCTACAGTTAGCCTAATAATAAAAAATTAAAGTTTCTTTTAACACATTCCTACACTATTGTTTATAGGGATTTAAAAATTTTAAATTTAAAAGCTTTTAAAAGCCAGCAAGTTGAACCATTACAAATTAATCCTGACTTTAATAACTGGTTAAAGACCCCTTTAGCTTTATAAGCAACAAAAAATATTAAAGCCCCTGATCACAGCGAGCTTTTCTCATTTCTCCTCTAACCATTTGTTATTTAATCCAATACTAGTAATCCAATTTGTCCATCAGACTTTTAAAGGGCAGAATGCAACTTCCTCAGCTTAGACACTTTTCAAAGTACAATATATTTTTCAAATGAATGCTGGATGTTTCATTTTTCCCAACTGTTCCTAGCTCTAATGCATGAGGAAAAAAAGAACAAGATGAACATTGTTCATACTGATTAAGTAAGAGCTCATTAAAGAGCTGTCAGTGCGGTACTTTGAATATGCATGAAGCATATAATCAGATCTAGTACCGTCACTAGAGGAGAATACGGTAAGTACAAAGGACTGATTTAATTACTTAGAGTGGGCTGTGGTGGCGAGGCAGTGTTAGTGCAGAAAGAAAGAGGTTGTGTTCCGCCGCTGCCATAGAAAGGCAGTGCTGGCTGCCCCACCATACCTGATCTCACAACAACACTCTACACTGCAGCCTGAAATGAAGACTGCGGTATAAAGTGCCCGTGAATCATTTCGTCTTGTTACCTTACCTTCTAACTACCTCTTCGTTCAAAATTATTTTAAATTTCTTTAATTGCAACTACATTTTCATCACTGTAGAGCCAAAAACTGACACTTCTGTAAATCCTAAATTCTTTTCAGTTTCATAACCTAAAACATTCATGACTTAGACTACTGAAGGCCACTCTGAAATAAGGTATGACTAAACAGTAAGCATTTACTAAAATAGCTAAGTATTACCAATAAGAACGTCCCTCCAAGAAGGAGTTTGCATCGGAAAATTCTTGTAATCTCTAGTAACAGATACGCAGTTTTTAAGCTTTGTCTCCTTAAGGAGGTCTGCATCATTTTTCCTACAGGAATGTGACATGTTTTCTGACATTGAATGTCTTAAAATCAGCTTCTTCTTTTTTTTTTTTTTAATCAGTTTCTGTAGCTGGAGCATGAGCTGCAAGAACACTAAACACCAGGGACAGGAGCAGGCAAACCCCTGCGCACAGTGGGGCTTCCCACCGTTCCCTCATAGGCAGGTAGTGGACGCTAGTTCACAGGTGCGTGTGAAGCCCAGCCCTGGGAACACGGTGGGCATTTAACAACGTAGTTAATGGTAGCAACCACTTTCATATCCCGACTCACAAAAGAGTAAAAGTTAAGACATGATTTCTTTCAAGAATTCAGTCATTTATGCAACAATTTGTGGTTTTCATTATTCTTTCCAGAAGCTGTGTTTTCAAAGTTTTAAAATAAAGAGAGTAAGGTTCCAAACCTGGAGTTACTTTATTTATACTGCAGTGACGGGATTTGAACCCTGGGCCTCACTCCATCACTGACCCGCACCCCGGCCCTCACTGCTGCAGCCCCTAAAGGTATTCATAGTTCAGGTGCCGTGTAACCACCCTAACTACTGTCAGGTAGGCATTTGGCTAAAGTTAAAATACTCACAGTGCCAACGCTGTATTTACTTTAAGGTACACTGAACATATTGTGCAAAGGGATGAAACACAGAGAGTTACTCTTCTAGCTACCATGCCACACAGCAGATCACTGTCTTCTTGAAAAGTCAATTAGGCGCCTGGGAGTAAGGGCACTTCATGAGCTGCCTCTACAGCCGACGGCACCTTGCCAGCCTGCCCTCTTCTCCAGGCTGTGCTGGATGTCCTGTCATAGAAATGACTCAAAGTGGCTTTAGACGTGGCATAGGCATTAATGTCAAGATGAACATGAAGAGTTGGGCAAAATTATAAACATGTACACACACACACATGCTACAAGAAGGATTTATAAACTTTTATGTATTTAGGTATGCCAAAATTTCTGGACATATCTTTTCATAAGGATGCAACATTTAAAACTTATCATTTTTGTGTCTGTTTGTGTGTGACGTCAGGGGACAACTTTCCGGAGTCAGTTCTCTCGTCCCCCCATCTCAGGCCCTCAGGCTCGGTGGCGAGTGCCGTGATCGGCCATGCCATTTTCCTAGCTCAATTCTTTGTTCACATGAAACATTTTAAATACTAACTTTAATCATGTTTTCCCTCTTCCCCAATTCCTCTCAGAACCCCCAGCTTCTTACCTATCTAACTCTGTTTTCTTTCTCGTTTCATTTTTAAAAAGATCACGTAGGTATACTGAAGGCATGGGAAGCAACCAGGCCTTGAAGTGTTTTACAGGACTCCACCTATCATACGCTTTCAAGACATATTGTAAACAAAGTATATTTTATTAGTATTTACTTGCATTATTTTGAGAAACTTACAGGTAAGACTATAAATTCTGGGCCAGAGAGATGGCTCAGTGTGTAAAATCACTTTCGGATCAGCCCAAAGACTTGAATCCAATGTCTGGAACCTGCATAGTAGAAATTTGTCCTCTGGCTTTCCCATGCTTGCTATACAAACTCACATCTACCCATGTACTCAAACAAACAAATAAATATTTAAAAAATCTTAGCTTATTTAAAAAAGGATTAAAAACTTCTAGTTCAATTTTTTAATCCATTTTTTCCACACAATTTTTGATCATGTTTTCTCATCCCCCAACTCCCCTAAGAAGCCTCCCCCTATCCTGTCCCACCAGCGATAGTGTATCATTATATACTGTGTGGTTCCTGTAGCTGGTTAAACCAGTAATGTTGACTCTGTGTCCACTACGGCCTTTGTCCAGTGCAATTTCTAGGTGAGTGCTTTTAACTGAGCCCCTTGTCTGTTGCTAACAGTGGAATCCCCAAAGCCTTTCTTCCTAGGGCCAAACTCAGAGTGGTGGCCTGGTGGAGCTCGCAGCTCTCCTAAGCCCCTTCTTCTTCTCTATAAGGGCAGTCATGTGACTTTGAACTCAGGTTCTCAGGCTGGGCGGAAAGTCTTTTACCCATTCAGCCATGCTCCCTTCCTCTCCGCCTTTTTTCTTTCCTTTCTTTTTCTTTCTCTCTCTCTCTCTCTCTTTTTTTTTTCTGGACAGGTTTTATACAACAGGCTGACCTCAAACTCAAAATGAGCCTAAGAAGATCTAGAACTTCGGACTCTCCTGCCTCTACCTTCCAAATGCTAGGGTCACAGGAGTGAGCCGGCATACCTGGTTTATACCGTGCTAGGAACAGAACCTAGGGCTCCATGCGCACTAGGGAAGCACTCTTCAAAGAGAGCCAAATTCCCAACCCCTTTCCCCTTTGTAGACAGGGGCCTGATATGTAACCAGGCTGATTTTGAATTTTGATTTTTTTCTTCTTTCTTTTTATTTATTCTTTGTGTCTTTCACATCATGCACCTCATCCCTTTGTATCTGCCCTTGCAATCTCCCCCTCAAAATAAAGTTTAAGAAAAAAAAAAAAAAGAAAGAAAAAAGGAAAAATCTGTCATGAACGCTGTAGTGTAACACAGTGAGTCATAGAGCAAACCATATATCTTTACTCAACAAGAGTTCACTGCAAAGTGTCATTGGTCTGGTTCGAGGCCTCTGTTTTTTGTTGCACTAACAATGCTGGGACCTTACTGGGATTCCTAGGACATCCTGCTGTTGCCCTAGCAGGGGGTGAGGAGGGAGAGAGCTACAGGGCTGACCAACCCAGCAACCACCCAGGCCCAAACTAGGGTTATGAGTTGGCTCACCCCAACATCCACCTCATCTATGATCTGCCCAACATGTGAAGGGGGAGGTCTTGCAGAATTTTGATGCTCTTAACTTAGGCACACAGACTGTGGAATTACAGGTTTATACTTTACACTGGGTGGCGCTTCCTCTTTCCTTACAGGAGCTACTTGAATACAGGTTCCTGTGGGAAATTTCTCTTTCCAAGGTTGTTCACATTCTAGTCAGCAGAGTTCAAAGGTCCTCTTGCTACCAGCAGCTTCTTCAGACAGAAATTCATGGAAAAATCACACTTAACTTCTCAAATCTCTACAATTCCCAACATTCTAGAGAATTATTATAGAAAATTCTTTATGCCTGAAATATAATTTTTAGTTTCAAAAATAATGCAAAGAGGTCTATACAAATCCACACTGCACAAAATTTTAATTTTGGGGGCTTAAAAATTAAATCCATTAAAGAAAGTTTTATCAATTCAAATGTCTCTCTTGTCTCACATCTTTAATCTTCCTTACAAAACAAGAACCTTCAATGACTATGACTATAAGCTGGTCTATCCAATTCCACCTCTTGTGAGGGGCACAAGATACCAGTGGGAGGAAATGCTGGTGCCCTGTGCGGTTCTTAGCTTGGGTTCTTAAGTGATACTTGTAATGCTGAGTGAACTAGCATTGAGGTTGTTGGCTTCGTAACTTTGGGAGGGCAAAGGCCAGAAAAACAGAACACAACCAGCCAGCCAATGCAATGGACAAGAGCAGGTGAGGCGTCTATATGTCTATAGAACACTATACTGTGAACTTACACGATACCTTCCATCTTAAAAATAAGAGTTAAATTTTTATATTCTTATTCTGATGGCAACCGACCACTTAGGAAAACAACATTTCTCTTTCTTTTCTTTCTGCGTTTTATTTTTGATGGGGTCTTGCTACATTTGATCTTGAATTTCCAGCCTCAAGGGCTCAAGTGATCCTTCTGCCTCAGCCTCTCAAATAGCTGGGCCTGTTGGTCCCATGAGACTGACTGGCTGGGAAAATAACTGAGTGATATACGTATATCTGTTACCTATATATGTATGTGTTTATTTATATTTATACTAAACTTTAGTCTATTGATTAATATTTATTTTTCTACAAATTTCTTCCAATTAAACTCCAAACTGAGTATCTTTATAGACCAAAAATGAAACAAAACCCCACACACATTAAAAATTAATTTTCTACATGAAGCATTTAAAGTATCTAAAAAATTATTAGGGATGAGGCGATAGCTCCCTTTATAATGCACACACATGAAGAACTAAGTTCAATCCTCAGTAAGCATGTACAAAGCCAGGTGTGGTGGCATGTACTTATAATTTCAGTGGAGACCTAAAGACAGACAGACCTCTACGTCTCAAGGGCCAGATAGTTTAGGATAGCTGACAAGCCCCAGGTCCCAGTGAGAGATGTCATCTCAAAAAGTGAATGACTCCAGAGGAATCCTGCCCTACACACACTCTCTCCTCTCCCCTCCCCTCCCTTCCCTCCCTCCCTCCCTTCCTCTCTTCCTCCTATTACAAAATTTTCCTGAGGCAGTAGCTCCTTTCAGTGTATGAATGCCTTTAACATTCCAGCTCAGGAGTGACACACGGGGACAAGAAAAAGATACAGTGACTATGTATGTATAATTTTCATGTGTAAAGAACTTAGAGGTCTGTGAAAATTATTAAAAAAATGTAACTACCAACTAAAAGAAAGATTATGATTTAATGTCCACTAGAAAAAGAAGAGAGTCTCCACAAGAGAATAGAGCTGATTTGATACAAAAGGAAAACTCTTGGAAGCCCAGCTAACAAATAAAAGGTTTATAAACCCAGAATTGGGTAATTCTATGTGCAAATAGGACCTAATGAGAGTCAGTGGTCATCTTGTTGTCTCTACAAATTATCTGGGCTTTTTGTTGTTGTTGTTGTTGTTTTTCAAGACAGGGTTTCTCTTGTGTAGCCCTGGCTGTCCTGGAACTTGCTCAGTAGCTAAGGCTGGCCTTGAACTCAGAGATCTGCCTGCCTCTGCCTCCCAAGTGCTGGGGTCAGAGGTGTCTGCCACCACTGCCCGACAATTATCTATATTTTTTAAGAAAAATGTTCCACTTTGGGAAACGAGGAGAATGGTGTCAGAGCAGAGCTTTCATCCTTTCATAGAATACCCTGATCATGCGTCACAACCAAGGAGGCAACATGACTGTGACTGTCCTGGAACTCACTATAAAGAGCAGGCTGGCCCTGAACTCAAGAGAGCTCCAAGCTTCAGCCTCTCGAGTGCTGGGGTTAAAGGCATGTGCCACCGTACTGAGCCAAATCATGAAATCTTGCTTAAGCTTCTACTATTACATTGGGATGAAACAGAAGAGGGGAAAAGCACATACGTAAATCTGACTTCTATATGATGTCCTACATAAAATTTCTCAAAATATACAAGTCAGTTTGTTCTCATATGTGATTCTTAAAACTCATTTACTAAGTATGAAAAACAAAAACAAACAAACACAACAACAGAAACCAAATTACTGGGGTCACAGCTCAGCGGTACTGACCGGCACACACAGGGTCTTAGGTTCAACCCCAATGGAGACAAATAAATAAAATAATACTAAGGCTTCTTTTTCCTAGTTACTTATTTTATAAGAAAAATTGTGGTATCCATCAGATATTCATCAAAGTTACTTTTATATATAGCCTAGAGTTTAAAAACCAACAGTTAAAACAGCTTTCCCGTGTTATGCCAAATTCCCAAACAAGTTCTGGCAATTCTTGGGAGGAATATGGGCACATGAGAGGGCTGGGGAAAAGTGCTGGAACAAGGGGAATCATAACAGAATGAGAATATGCGTATTAGGAGGTAACAGGTACAGTTAAAGTAAAAACAATGACAGAGAATGGAAATCTTGATAGCAGTTGCTTCTGTATCAAGTACTATTCAGCTTCTGCCACATCTGTGTGGTTTTTCCTATACCCCTGCAGCAGGTATTATCAGCCCCCTTTCCCTTTTTTAAATAGTTGAGGAAAAGGAGACTCAGGAAGGTTCAAGCACTTGCTCAAGACCACCACTTAGATTCCAGTGAGGCTCTTTTATTTAAAATTCTATGCTCTTAAATCTACACGGCATATTTACCAAGAATCTCCAGGATAGTATGTGGCTAGTCGCTACGGGAAGTACCCAGGAGACAAGCACCATTGGGGATTACTGGATGGGTTTGTTTTTTTTTTTTGGAGGGCCAGAGGAAGCTGTATATTTAACAACTACTTGGGGTGTCTTCTTGTTTTTTTGCTTTTGATTCGGGGTCCTGCCATATAGCTCAGGTTGGCTTGGAACTCACTATACAGTTCAGGCTGGAATCCAACTAATCCTTCTTCCTGGCTCAACCCCCTGAGTGCTGACTGCAGGGTTGTACCAAGACCATACTGAGGTTGTTTTTTTGTTTGTTTGCTTTGTTTCTTATTGATATGTAAGTTTGAGAACCACTGTCTTGGTCTTTTCACAAAGAAATCACTGAGATTAATCTTTCTTAAGAGAAGAAAGGGTGATATTCCATGTATGGCATGTTGCTTTAGCATTGGCATGACATTATACAAATCTAATTTCACATTCAGAAAAAAAATGTTGCTGCCAAATCAGTTCAAATGCCTGAATTTTATGTCATAGATAGTGGCTGAGAAAAAGAGAAACATTTTCCTGGAATGCCTAGATTCTTAAACGTTAAAAAAAAAAAATCCACTACAGTCTTGAATAAGTGTGGTCCCACATCAGGCAATAAAAAAATCCACTGCAGCCTTGAATAAGTGTGATCCCACATCAGGCAATAAAAAAATCCACTGCAGCCTTGAATAAGTGTGACCCCACATCAGGCAATAGCATGTCTCAGACGATCACTCCTCAGGTTCAGAAAGTACAGTGTGCATTTTCAATTCAAGGTTTCCAGGCATGGAAAATACCATCTAAATATCTCTGGCAGAAATAATATGCATTTTTTATGGATAAATGAATAAACATGAGTCAGCAGACAAGAAATTCCACTCGAGACTACAGAAGAAAGAGCTAGGTGCACAGTGAAAGGCAGGGGCAGGGGAACTAACGTCCGCTGTGACAGCCTTCACAGCATCTCTGAGTCAGAGGTTGCATTTCTTCTTGAAATCTATGCTCCAATACTTCCTGTATAAATCAGAATGAGTGAAATATTGAGTGCAACCACTTTAGACATAATTTACAGGTTTTTATCCTTCAAGAGTCCAAACAAAGATCAGGTAGAAAGAAACGTTGAATGGTCAGCAAAGAAAACCAGGAAGCATGGTATTAGCTGTTTCTCCACGTATAGAAAGAACAAAGAAGAATGAAAGGAATTTAAGAATTTGGTGAGTGTTGGGAATGACAGAGGAGGACAGGATGCATGGCACAGATTACCAACTGCGCAGTGCTAGGGATCACAGGCCTCTTGCATCCTAGGCAAGGGCTGTGCCACTGACCTCTACCCTCAAGCCTCAGATGGGTGCTCATGGTTACTGTGGAAATCGAGGTCCACAGCTACAAGCTGAGCCTGTAAAAGTGGAATGAAAACTGCAAACATTAGAGAGGGATCCTGCTGTTGTCCTTCCCAGCTAGGATTCTGATTCACAGCAGCCAGGGCCGGGTCTGGTTTGAGATGAAGGTGCACATCTGATTAAATACTGAAGAAAAGCCTCCCCAAAAGTTAAGAGAGGTAGGTCTTGGTACCTTATAGTCAGGAACTTTGAAGAGAAAGTTCATAGAGGAATCTTAGAAGGGTTTAGGAGCATTACTTAATGGGAGAGTACTTGTCAAGCATATACAGGCTCCGGGTTCAATTCCCAACACTCAAAAACAAAAACAAAAGGAAGCATCGGAAAGCTGGGCTCTGGCTCACTGCTCTGATATGGCTCTGATTCAGCTACTCAAAGATACTGACAGAATTCAACTGTTTGACACGTTCTATTATGCTTCTCTTTTACTTCTCTACATAACAAACTAACTGCATGAAATTATAGTGTCTTATAATGAAAAATGACGGATTCAGGTAACACACAATAATTCAAATCTTCACACAATTAAAAATAAACAGGATACACAAAGCAGATCTCTAACACCAAATTGCCAAAAATGTGTTAGCATTTTACTCCCCAAAAGGCAATCCTAGCACCTCTTGGAGTCTGCCAAAATATATAGCGCATGGCTTCAGGAAACTGAAAAAACTTACTTTGCAGAAAAATTTCAGATACAAAATATCTTTAAAAATTGTTTCTTTATAATACAGATTCAATGTACTAATTACTTGTTATAGCTAACTGTACAATATCAGAACCTCAGGCCACCTTTATAATAAATTTTCTTGCTTATTTCTTATGAAAAGTCCTTTGCTTCTCACATTATAACCTTCCCTGTCTGGTTGATATGTTGTGTATATCAAGATCAAATAAAAACATGCTGCTACGTAAGTATTATTTGCTATTTTACTACAGAATGCCAATTAGAAAAAATATTTATGTTAAATGTATAGTTTTTCATTTGTTTTTATCTGTGTAACTAAATGACCACAAAAGGTATGACTTAGTTTAATGTGCACCTTACGTGACAATGCTCAGCTCACTGAAACTAGTATGGGAATAGAGATTTCATGCCTGTTGTCAAGAATAAGATGAAGACATTTTATTTTAATGAATCTTAATTCCCACCCATACTTAATAGACAGAAATATCAAAATAAACTATAGTAAATATGGAATTTGCAAATTATGAACCATTATATAGATGTCTAGAATATTGTTTCTAGTTTCCTCTGACTTTGTTAACTATGTTTGTTCAAGTTATTCCTATTACTGTGGGATTTTGTTTCTCTTTCATTATGTCAGAAGTAGGAATACATCAGAGTATTAGTAGGACTATAACAAACTAAAATATAATGTTTAGGATCTAAGAAAATTCAAAATAACACTGCATAGAAATAACAAATTTATGTGTTAAATGTGAAAAACACCAGACAAAAAAAGCCCCTGCCAAAATCTGATAGGTGTACTGTGTTTTAGAATCATCAAATGCCCTTTCTTAGGAACTTAATAGTTGTTCAGAATCAGTTTAATTCCAAAGTTAGATATCTTAGCATGTAAAAACGGCAGCAGTTTTGGTTTTCACTTTTTCTTTCTCAGATATGGGCGCAGTGGAGGTGGGGAGACTATCTTCACACTCCTAGCAAACATACAGCGGTCGCAGAAGTGAGGGTGAAAGGTGAGCTCCTTACAACAGACACAGAAGTGCAGACACAAGCCTGCGGGATTCACTGCAGCAAACTCGGCTGTATGCTGCTATCTATACCCTAAGTCTGAAAACTGTCCAAGGAGCTGTTTTCTAAATCGCAAGTCCTCCTGCTCTCTCTCCATCCTGTTTAATATTAATGAATTTATCAACACAAATAGCCAGCATCAAGGCTACAGTGAAAAGCAGAGCACTTGAAGCATTTAATACAGCTAAAGGGGGAGATTAAAGATCAATAACAAAATCACCTGGTAGAAAAGGAAAAAGGTGTTGCATTAAAAGGTTTTTGCTTTACATGTGAAACAATACCGAGAAACCTGCATTTTAGCACTTCTGCTCAACAGGCACTCCAAACTAGGCAAGGATGAGAACAGAAACCCATCCTTTCTAATAATCTTGTGACAAAAGCTGAAAGACATCATCCTATTAACTAGTGATCTCAACTGCTAATGCGGAGTACTTCCTGGTGCCTTTTATGTAGAACGCTGCTATTAAAAAACCACTAAACATTCACTGTGAACAACACAGAATCATTCATCTTTTATCAGCATCTCTTGTTAGAAGAGTATGAGAGGGACTAAAGGTGTCATTGATATTATGGAGTGGAAATTAATCAGAAATTTTTCTCATATTTTCTTCATCTCACTAATTTACTTTTGTTCAAATTTCCTCCTGCTAAAAAGTTCATACCCAACCCCCTGTTGTACTCTTTTAAGTTGAGAATATTCAACGAGTGCGCCCACTGAAAAGCACCAGGTCCTAACACAAAAAGCATTCGAAATTCTCATTTAGTTGTCTTTATTTTGCTAGCACCATGTGGTCCTTGAAGATGTAGAAAACACGGGAAGCCGAGTAAAGATCAGAGCAAGCTCATTAGCATTCTGACAAAATTGGAGTGGTGGAGATGTAGAGTTTGCCTAGTTTGTCGTTTTGAAAGCTATGAAAGCTACCGGTGGTAAGCTTTCTATTGCATTGTGCCTTTGTCTTTGGGAAGGGGGGGCTCAAAGCAGCAGGGTATTTGTTAGTCCTGGGTCTGTACAATGCATTGTGGGAACCTTTCCTGCACAGTCAGCCCTAGATAGTATCATTCCAGTGTGAGTCAAAAAGTTTTTTCACCATTTATAAGAAAGGGTATGCGAGTGAATCTTAGTTATGCCCTTAATGAATTTATCACAGCTTGCCTTGCCCTTTTGCCTGAGTCATTTAGTCTAAGGAGAGAAAGAACCTAAAATGTTGCCAGTCATTTTTCGGAGCAAACATTAGGACTTTGTGATTTACAACTAATAAGCAACACAAAGGATTGACTTATTTAGTTAAGATTCAAAAGCTGATTGCCCAACATCTAAGCGTCCAGTTCTGTTTCTGAAAGTAATATAAAGGAAGAATGGCTTGTGCTTAAGGCATGCAAATAATGAATACCTCTTTGAAAACTTAAGCTAATCACCTACCTGGTTTCCTCTGCTAATTTACAGGTAAGGCTCGTCTGAACACTAAATGGGCGACATCAGTGCTACTATTCAAGGTTAATGTTTCTACATTGAAATGAAATGGATAAAGGTTTTCAGGGATGAATTTATCTGCTAGATCCTTGTGGTTGCCCTCCTGTCTTGGATGATGACCCAAAAGAATGTCAACAGCTCATTTTCCCAGAGAGTTAGGCAACCCCATGCAAGCCATATTCTGTACTTTCTCAAAGAACTATTTCAAATGATGCAGTTCACAAGCTGTTGAAAGTGATTTTCCTTTCATCTCTAGTATCCTAACAGTTCTTTGGACATCAGTGCCTCTGAAACGATGGCTAAACAAAGTTTTACAAGTGAATTCTACATATGGCACATAAATTTTAGATTTACTTTCAATGTATATTTTAGAAACACGGCCTTGTTACAATAACGTGTTTATGGCAGAAGTGAAATGTCTGAGAAGTAGCTTTTTTTTCATTGTGAAAAAGAAGTGCTTCATGTAGAAGGTTAGAATCAAACCAAATCTGAGCACGTATGCTCCTCTAACGTGTGTCATTACTAAAGGCCCAGAGGATGATGGAGAGAAGCAATCTGCTGAGGAGGGCCTGGGCTTGGTCCTCAGCACCACAAGCAACACACACAGAAAGAGAATGGAGCATTTCTATACAAAGCTTTTGACAGAATAGCATTTGGTTATAACATAAAAAGCCATTAGCCTATGTAGGCAATATGATGGCATAGGGATAACTTTAATATGTTAAATAGTGTATTAGCTTTTAAGTATTTTTTATATTACTAAGTTAAGCGCTAAATTTCATCACTTACAGCTTGAGTTAGGCTTTCTTCTATAATTTGAAAGTTCATTCATTTTGGTACATGTCTCAAGATATCTGTATTCCAAGCTACAGCCCAGGGCTGAAATAGAATTTACTATGTATCTCAGGCTAGCTTCACCAATCCTTCTCCTCAGCCTCCCAAGAGCTAGTATTAAAACAACAAAAGCATAAAAGATCTGCAATGTACTACTTTTTGCTTTGCTACAATGTAGCTTACAAGTTTGTAGTTAGTATTTAAAATTTTACAAACTTAAGACAATATGTTTAAATGTATCCCAACATTGAGGTCTTTTACTGCTAGCTTTAAATTTTAAACAAGATAATCTGGATGGTGGTGGTGCACACCTTTAATCCCAGCACTCTTGAAGCAGAGGAAGGCAACCTCTGTGAGTTCAAGGCCAGCATGGTCTACAAGAGCTAGTTCCAGGACAGGCTCCAAAACTATAGAGAAACCCTGTCTCAAAAAACCCAAAAATTTTAAACAAGATATTAATATTGTTATAGTGACTCAGTTCTGTACTTTGCAATGTGAATACCCCTGCAAAACTGTCTCCATAAATGCATTTCTCTATCAAAGTTTCCTAAGGAAAACTCTCACACTAACTAGACCAAAGTTGTTTTCTAAGTCGACCTTTAAAACTAGATTATCTTGTTTAACATCTACTTAGCTGCTTTTCCTGAAACTATTTTAAAAATATATTTTCAATCTTGATTTAGATTTTACTAGAAACCACTTTAACTTCTAACAGTGAGATATTATTTTGTTAAGCAACTTTGGACAGACATGAAAATTACGATTTTAGAAAGCAGTAGTTTTTGCTTTAAAAGCAAATTACATTTTGAAGTCTTTTGAATCCAAAATAGAAAATGGGTAAGGCATTGTGAGTAAACACATGTAATATGTGCTAGATGGGATACACACATGGACACAGTTTTTCACATCATATCAGATACAGCACTTCTCCACACACATTTAATATATGCTAGACAGGATATACACACAGGGACATAGCTTTTCACATCACATCAGACCCAGTGTTTCTCCACACGCACGTAGTACATGTTAAACAGGATACACGCACGGACATAGTTTTTCACATCACGTCAGACCCAGTGTCTCCACACACACGTAATATATGCTACTACATATTCACAGCAGACCCAGCGTCTCCACACACACGTAGTACATGCTACTACATATTCACAGCAGACCCAGCGTCTCCACACACACGTAGTACATGCTACTACATATTCACAGCAGACCCAGCATCTCCACACACACGTAGTACATGCTACTACACATTCACAGCAGCTCTTACTACAGGGTGTCTAGATTCCTAAGATTTAAAGACCAGATGTTTTTCACAAATGACCAAGAGTTGAAGTGAGAATAAATTAATGATTGATTTTTTAAGGCTTTGATGGAATTAAGAATACTTCTTTTTTGTTAAACTTCTCCTCTGTCTCCCTCTTTTTTTCTCTTTTGACAAGTGAGGCCACCCAGCAGAACAACTGATGCAAAACCTAGGAGTAATCCCTCTGTTAGTCCAACAGCACGGTTAGCCTTAACACTGCCTCTATTATTCAGTAGATTTAGAGGAATGTCCATTTATTTGTTAGTCTTAGTTTTCAGTTCTGTTTTCCTCTTTAAGGAAACCTAGACTTATTGCCATGTAAATTCATTTGCATACTAGCACAATGAAATACTCTAGAATTTTGATTATTCTGGTAAGCTAAATAGGGGCCATGTACATATGTAGTTTGAAATGTGGAAAGAATCAAGACACATAGAATCTTATTGAAGACTTAAAAGCATATTGCAACGTGCCTAGGATTTTCATGATATAAAACTAACAATGTCTTTCCATAAATGTTAATAGTACATGATTAACAACTTAAAAGTAGAAATCACCAGAACCTAAAAAATTTATTATCACAATGTGATAACTGGTTCACAAACTGATTCAAAACAACTTTTTTCGATAAAGGTACTTAAATATATATATATTACCACAATACAATATTTTACATTCTTGAACATTTAGAGTCTAAACTGCAAAAAGTTTATTTTATGTAAGTGAGTTAGAATATGAATTTAGGAGATGAAAATTAGAAATTCACTTAGCTGTAATGCCTGACAGAAGATAATTCAACATATACTCATCAATATACATATACACTTCTTTTCTCCTGCACTGAGAAACAAGCCACGCTGGGTAGGCATTTCCCCAGAGCTACACATCCAGCTGCAGTGTATTTTTACAGAGGTTTCAAACTCTGGACTTTTTTTTTCCCCTTGAAGTATTTAGGGATTGAGGTTTTCTCTTTCTTTTTAAAAATTGTGTTCTATGCAGCATGGCTTAGAAGAGGACAGAAGAGAAGACCAAGTTCTCCTGACAGCCCTAGGTGTTTCTCTTACTCCAACTGCAGTGTTTTTATCGGTGAAGGCAAAAGGCCTGGAGTAGGCCACTGCTACGACCCTACATACTTGCAAGCATTTATAATTTCGTGGTAGTAATATGTACAAAACCAAGTGTATTAGAAATTTGTGTGTAAAATGATTCTTAAGATTCCTTATTGCACACACAACTGCTCTAGGAAGTAAATAGTACAAATCACATCACACACACAGACAGAATTCATAGTGTCAAAATTTAGTGCTAGAACTTTATGATATGAATCTTATAAGATTTAATGAATAATCTTGAAATTCCTTGAAACAGTCTTAGGAGTTTTTCCAGTTAATGCAGTAAGTGTTTACGCTGAGCACATCACCCAGCACGTTTTTACCCCTGATTTAGAGGGGAGAGTTAGCTTCCCACCACACCTACACTTCCATTTTCCCCTTCCGTTTGTTTCATTTAGAAACAATGACAGAGGTGTCTTAGGCATACTCCACGAAGCAAAGTTTCATATAAACTCAAAATTCAGATGTTTGCATAGGGCATTATAATTCTGTCAAGATGTTATGATATAGAGCAGGGAAAGGCTGCAGAAGCTGGGGTGCATCTTGGTTAGGGAACTTGCCTAGTATGTGCAAGGCCTTGAGTGTGACCTCAGAAGTGGGTGGGGGACAAGACAGCCTATCCAGAAGAGGAACAGAAAGGTTTCCACCTGAAAAATGTATGTGGGATTTACAGTATGACATCCACTTGAGAATTAAAAATAATCTTGGGACTCAAAGCAAGTCTTGTATATTTCTTGTATAAAATTGATTTTCCCATTGGATGAAGCACATCAATACATAACAAATGAACTACCACACTGCCTTAATTAACAATTTTGCAAGTGAATACAGACATTACTGCAACACTGCTGTCATTAAAGTCTATTTGATGGCATATCAGTTTCTGTTAACATTTCAATAGACCAATTAAATGACCTCCCCCCCCTCAAATTCAATTAAGCTTTCTGAACTTCAAATGCTACCTCACCATGTATTTTATGTACACGGTGAAAATTAATGTTTTAGTTTTATGGGTTTCCAATTCTAATAGGGCTCAGAATTTCACACAACTTAAATACTATAGCTAACATGTAGCTGTAAACTTAACCTTTCCAGTAAAAGTTATATATCTTATTTCTGGTTTATTTAACAATTTGCCATCTAACTACAATTTTAAAAAATTAAATCTACTAATACTGTTTGTTTGGGGGACAAACTAAAAGCCAACCGAGGGGAGGGGGACCCTTGTGTGTACAAGAGAAATCTTTCCTCTTCATACAGCAAAGCCTCAATTTCTGAAGATCCTGTGTAAAAGCCAAGGGAAAACCTCACATTTATACTTTTAGAATTTCTTCCTTTGAGAAGGAATACAGTAAACATGAACAAGAAACAAAGTAGAAGAAAAAAAATTAAGACTATCATCAAACAGTTCTGTTTCAATTTTCTGAATTTATTTCCAAAACTTTCCTGGCACCATGGGAGAGCACAACAAAGACATGATTTCTGGGAGAAAGCACTGACCCTCGTTAGAATGTCAATCTGCCCTACCACTTGCTCGTCCACCCAGCATGCACTGGTTTTGCTTCTGTCCACAGAAACGGAAAGAATACATTTATTAAGTCGTCTTATCACTAGATGTGTTGGTTTGTAATTCATGCTAACTACTTTGTCGAAGGGAAATTTATTTAAATTTTCATTTCTTTGTGAAACTCTGTAGATGCTGCACATCTCCCGATTGGGAACAGCGTATAAGCCTCACCCTCTAATCGGGCTGGAGTCCCTTTTCATCCAATTGTTGAAGGAGGCTTGAAAGGCTCCTACAAGCTTATGACCACTGCACATATGGGGGGAAGGGAACCTTTGAGGACAGCTAATTAAACTGTTTGTCTTCTAAAACATTTAACTGGCTTTGGAGATTATTCTAATTAAGAATGTTAGATGTATTTTTTAATGTAGCTATTAAAATGAATCATAATCCAACAATCTCATGTACTGAGCTAAATCAATGGAGACATGCTGAATTTCTCTATTTTAGAATGAATAGTTCAAAAAAAATCAATATGCTTTTAAATTAAGTACATATGGAGGAAACATAATATACACTTTATATTTATTTGGGTAAATGACTATGGTATTTACAAGCACAATGCAAAATACGGAGAGGCGGGAGGCATACGCTGCTGGCCCTCACACTGCTCATGGTACTGAAGGGATTATAACTAGGAAATGAGAAACCACACTAAAAAAGCATGCCCAAATTTACACCACATCTCTGCACATATGCTTCAGAGCTCTTAAAATAGTGCTAGGTATTTTACAAACACACAGAGCGGATGTGTATCTGTTTATATTTGTCTATCTTTCTATACTGCAAAAAAAGAAGTGTGTTTAAAAACAGAAGTACCAGCTGAAATAAAAAGTCAATAAGAAGACTGCTAGTTTTTTTTTTAAAAAATATAAGCATTTTTCCACTTAAATAATTAAAACAGAAGCCAAAACAAAAGAAGCAAATGAATTATGATTGCAACACACACAACAGGCAGCTTCTATTAGAATCACAAGGTATTATTCTCTAAACACTTTCTCTTCCCTTACTGCTGCAAGATTATACTGGTTTATCCCATTAAAGTTGGTAAAACGCCGTTCTTGTGTCTAAAGCTCTAGCATTGGAGGTCAAGAAGTGTGTGCTGCTTCTTACAAGGCTAGTGTGGATGTAATCTTCCCAAAGTTACAATAATTAATGTTAAGCTTCTTTAGCAATACGTTTCTGAAAGAACTGGCCTGATAATATACTCAGAGCCTGGCTAGCTGTTTGCGCTCTGAGCAAGAAATGTATTCTATGCTACTCACGTGTGCCAGCTTAAATCCAGTCAAACCAGGGTGATGAGGAGGAGTTTGATCTATGAACAGACATAATATTTAAATCTATAGAAATGAAGTAATGAGATTCTGACGTAAACAAAAACATAACTTTCCAAAATTTATTAATTCTAACCTAACAAAACTGAACTCAAGTCCAAATTATGTGTTGAAACAAGGTCTCGTTTTTTAGCCCAGGCTGGCCTAGAATTTACTATATAGTCTAAGATGGCCTCCAACTCATAGCAATCCTCCTGCTTCAGACTCCCCAGTGCTGGAACTTTAGGTGTGGGTGATCATGCCTTGTTCCAAGTCTTATATGGCACATATTTACAAAGTCATGCTTTTATTTACATGCTTTACATAGATAGCAAGCCATGCTTTATATTTACAAAGTCACACTCTAACACTACAGACCATACTGGTTAAGAAAGACTCCATTCTGAATGAAAATGGCAAATTTAACTTTTACTTAATAAATGGAACTCCTATTTTAAAAGTATAAAGTATCTCAGATTTTATAGTTGTTTTTGGAGTTCCCCAAACAGCGAATGACTCATAAAAAGCTCATGAATACTGTTTTTAATCAGTTAATTTTTCCCCTGTCCTAACTATATTAATAAATATAAGTGAAAAAATAAGCAAGCAAGAATAGGAAAAGAAAACAGAAACTATACAACTAAGAGTAAATGTTACCAACTCCTATCTGCATTACTATCTCACTAACTGACAGAAACTGGCATGTTCTATTATCGGTCTGCTCGGTCCTTCTTCGGGAATGCTTGTTTCTGGATAATAAGGAGCAGCAGAGTCAAAGGTTGATCACTAATAGCAGGACAACTGTCTCACTGTGACTGACATTGACATGCAAAGTACTGCTGAGTCCTTGAGCCAGAAGACAGGCGACCACCTCTCAGTCTTGCTAGTCCAAGTCAAACATTCCATAAGCTCTTGAGCAGTCATAATTGCGTAGTTACAAGGATTTTAAATGCTGTGAGAGGAGGGAAGAATTATGCATAGGGGATGATGCAGGAAAGCCTCCTGGAGGCAGTTTAAAAAAATTTGAAGGACATGCCAGATTTTTTCTCTTAGACCATCCTCTTCAGCTTTTCCTCCCAATGGCATAAAGGAAGCATGAAGAGCTGAGCTCAGTGAAGGAAGGAAGGCCTAGCATATACCGCCCCTGCGCCTAGCCTGTAGCACTGGAAAGGACAAATGAACACGAAATTCAAACATACCCTGGAAGACATTTGTGTTTATTTTCCTCTACCGATATGCCTATGATTAAACTTAACTTAGAAATTAGGGATAGCAAAAGATTAATAAACATATTCATAAAATAATATAAAACACTACAACAGTATACTGTGACATTTGAAAAACACATGTATGTGGTATCTTGTTCTCGTGATAGTGAGGCTACAGTGTCCATCTGATGAGATGAAGTCTGGGGAATGAGTGATGCAGGCAGTGTGATATAGCATCCAGCTATTGCTGACCTTCTGACATTATGTATTTCTGTATTTAAGATCACAGTTAGTCAAAACCAAAGGTAAGACGGGGGTGACTACAGACTATCATACCTACACCCCCTTTCTTTTACACAAGAAATGGCTCTGCTTCTGTCACTTAACCAAATCCCTTATCACTGGTAGGGCTTTTATACTGGACATAATTGGGAACAATGAGGAGATGGAGGGTAATGTGGGAGAAGTGAAGGGGTGCTCTCTGTTATTTTTTAAAACAATGCTATGCCAAATTCCTCCCGAAAGCATGGAACCAAGTTAGCCGAGGTGAAACATGGATAAGGGACCATGTGCTGTAGAACAGTGTCCTCAAAGCCAACAAGCAGCTGTGACTACTTGCAAGAGACCCCCAAAATTAGGCTTGCT
>PVIU01001784.1:62500-90000 GCA_004026605.1 Ondatra zibethicus
TTAGGCTCCCAAGTACTGGGATTAAAGTTAGGAGCCACCACACAGTGCCCATTTCTTTCCTTAAAACAGTTTAATATGACATGTGGACCCTTAAAGGACGAGACAGAGAAACTCGGAAGGTCACATAAATTCATTTTTTCCCTCTGAGTATATTCAAATGGCCATTGGGTGTTTTCAGCCAATGCTCTAGGAAAAGCCATGGAATCAGTTCCATCTGGCCAGGGATTGAAGGTGGCCATCATGATCCAGTTTCTCATGGTTTAATACTATAAAGCTTAAAGGTCCCTCACAGCTTTAATTTTTAAGCTCAAAATATTATTACTTAAAAAATTTCCCACATTATTGGGTGAAAACACTATGGTTTCATAGCAATAAAATATGATGACTGTCAAACAGGAACCAATCAGAGACGGCAAGGAATTAGCGCTCACCACAGTAACATAACCTGCACACCCACTGTAAACGGCATCCACCAGGGTTACAACTTGCTGAAAGACTCATGGTGCAGCACTTATACACAGTGTCAACCTGGAATATACTTACTATATATTTCTAATTAAGCTTTGCTGAGAGCAGGGTAAGGTAAGGAGAGGACAGGAATGAGTGAATCCTGACTATCACCAGTTCTGGATTAACCAAGCAGCCTGATAAGGAAGGAACCACTCTATACACCCTTATGCTTGCTTTGTCTCTGCCTCTAACAGCCTTCCCAGCTATTGCTTCTCACCTGTGGCACCTTCTCATCTTGCTGCATGACCCACCAAGGCTCTTCTCCCCTTGTTAGAGCAGCCTGTCAACATGCCAGGAGAAGGTCCAGCAGTTTGGGCCTCCATCCAATTTCTTCCTTCCCCCATCTTCTCAGAAAGAAAGTCCTTAAAGCCCAGAGCTACTCAGCTTGAGAGATTTGGAAGTGGGGTTTAGGATAACTGTTAATATTATTTAGTTACAATAGAGCTTCATTTGGAAAATGTATTTTGATTTCTAAACTTCATGTACATGTATACACAGACACTAAAAGACTCTTCAACCACGAAAAAGATGAAGAACCAGAACATGTCAATAGCACAGACGAACCACAAAGAGACTATGCTAAACTAAAGAGGTGAAGCACAGAAAGATTGTTAATTCCACTTGTATGAAGCATCTAGGCTAAAGTCAATTCAGAAACAAAATAGCTAAGAGTTCTTGGGTTTGGGAAGGAAGGAACGGAGTTACTGTAGCGCAGAATTTCTACCTGGGTGACAAAATGTGTGCACAGCAGCAGCAACCATGCAGTACTGTCACCACATTAGAGACTACGGAACTGCACACTTTCAAATGACTAATTTCAGATCATGTGCATTTTTAATCAGTAAAAAAATGAATATAGTCAGTATGTACAGGTATATAGGAAAAAGTAGACAAAGAGATATTTCCCAGTTAAAAAAGATATGATGGATGCTGAGTGTGATGGCATATGCCCATAACCCCAGAACTTGCAAGGCTGAGGCAGGCAGGAAGGAAAGTTATGAGTTCTAGGTTAGCATGGGCTATGTAGTAAGACTTCAATAAGACAAAAAAAAAAAAAAAAAAAAAGCCAAGTGGTGGTAGTGCATTCCTTTAATCCCAGCACTTGGGAGGCAGCGTTTGAGGCCAGCCTGGTTTCAGGCAGGACTACACAGAGAACCCCTGTCTTAAAAAAAAAAAAAAAAAAAAAAAAAAAGAAAGGAAAGAAAAAGGAAAGAAAAAAAGAAGACAGAGGGTGAAAAAATGATAGGGAAAGAGATTGGAATCAAAAGCTAGAAAATCTGAAAATCCATGTTCAAGCTGTAACCCTGCGTTTACTAATAAGGCTATCTAATTTTATTTTATTTGATATTTGAAATGCACATGATCTAAAATTAGTCATTTGAAAGTGTGCACACACACGCGCGCGCACACACACACACACACACACAGGCCTGCTGTGTCGAGAAACAAGACAGCTCTGTGGAATCAGTTCTTTCCAGCTCTCCCTGGGTCCTGGGGATCAGATGCAGGCTGTCAGGCTTGTTCAGCAAGCACCTTTACCCACTGAGCTACCTTGCTAGAGCCAAGGTCATCTCACATGCATCATTTCCCCCATGTGGGCCTGAGTTTCAACATGTGAAGAACAAGCTATGCATATTTCTGAGGCTAAGATTGAGAAAGTACACCAGCATCTCTAACATACCAGGAAAGAGGTACTGTTGAAACGAATGAAAGTTTGAATGTACTAGACCTCCAAGAGGAAAAAAGACAGTTTGTTGCTTTTGCTTTCTAGCATACTATCCTGTGTTTCATATACTAACTAGTTTTTATCTTAATATGTTCTTTGTGCTGGAGGAGGCTTATTACAGTCCAAGGTGATTTTTGGAGCTTATCAAGTTGGGTCAGTTTTCACTTGAGTGTTCAGCAGAGACCTGGTATGATAAAATTCTGTCTTGTGAATAAGGGATATAGTAATCCCCAAAGGAATTCTAGAATCAATCTGTAGTCTATAACCTTTGGCTAAAACTAAAGAAGGCCATTTCCAAGTTCCACTGGTGACACACGGGTTGGGAAGGAGAATGTGGGTTTCTTTTGGTTACAACCTCAATAAACCAGTTCCATGTATGAAGGAGAGAAAACAGAACGTCTCACTTCCTTACTACTGGCACGAGGTTCCTTGTATCGGCTCCATTTGTAACACACACTTTATTCAGTATAGCCAGCAAAGCATTCTCTGTTCACTTGTCAACACAACAGGAAGTCATCAGTCATCTTAAAATCATTCAAAAATATTAGAGATGCTATATTATCACATATTTATATTTTATAGTAGTATAGCCAATATATTTAGAATCCTTTAGAAACCAAAGAAAACTATAAATGTAAAACAATATATTGGGTTATAGATGTGTGCCTACTCTGCACAACTGCACATACAAAAGAAAAAGCACACACGACACACACATGACTTGTTAGGGTACTGATAAACGCGATCTGGCTCCTCTGGTACAATGAGAAGGACCATGACAGAACTCTGGTGGTCTGAATTTTGTTCATGGTTTGTGTTTGGTGATCTGCGTGACTCTGAGTACCTGCTACATCTGTCCCTCATCAGCATGAGAGGTGTCAGCAGTTACTTCTCCCAAAGGCTTTCTGTTTTAAAATATTAAATAGAAGAACTTATTCTCCCAAGTCTTGTAAGAAGTCTGAGTTCACTCCGAGAAGTGAGGAATCCTGGGGCCACTACTGGCTTGGCAGGATCTAAGGAGCCTCAGGAGCAGCTTGGGAGTTCCACAGAATAGTGTGAAGCTCACTGGATCAGAGGACGCCCAGGATCCCTATTTGACTAATTTCTGATGTTGTTAAAACACACATTTTTTAAATATCCCATATAAAAAGCTTATTTCTGGAGAAGTTTTATTAATGAATATAGTATAAGAAAGCAAGCAGGAAGGCACAGGAGAGCTTTCCAATGCTAAATCCCTGTCTTTACAACAATTGAAAAACTAAACTAGCTAATTGGAATAGATTTTTAACTCTCATTTTTGGTAGGTTTTCATGACATAACTTACCTTTAATTTGGTGTGAAGGCTTTGAACTTAATTCTCAATTGTTATCATTTTGGATGAGTAGCATTTTAAAGGAACACACATGTGCACATTCAGAGTTCCTTTCCAATAGCTTATTGTGCTCTTAGATCTATACAATCTCCATTGGCAATCAGCATTAAATGCCACTCCGCCCTCTGCTTAGGAGCTAACTTGCTGTGCTCACCCGTCTTTACAAACCTTGCCATATACTCTAATCCTTTCAAATGCAGCTACGACATAAAGTATTACAGACTTTTAAAAACCTGTTCTCTTGAAAAAAAAATTGTGGAGCATCAGTAACCAGATAGTATTCTCAAATTTCAGTGATCTAGTCCACGGAGCCATCCCCTGTGCACACCACTCTGCCTCACGCAGTACATGGCTTTAGCTGGCCAAATCTTTTTTTTCCCCAATGAATCAGTAGAACAGTAAAGATCTACTTTTTTTTTAAGCAGTGGCATATCAATGAGGCACAGATGTGTATTCCAACCCTGCATGGATGAGCACACTGTTCAATAGTGCTGGCTCACACGGTATCAGGGCGAGTTATCACTTCCCATGAAGGCACTCTTATCACCAGGGCCCAGAGAGGTGGCTGCAAATCGCAGCCTTTTTATTTTCAAGGCAGTTTTGCTGAACATTCAGGCTTCAAAGATTCACACTTCCAAAACTCTATAAGAGTTTGTGAACGCTCAATTTGCCAAAACTGTTTACAGTGTAATTGGGCACCGTACCTGTGTCCATGAGATAGCGGAGGCGCTTCTCCACCAGCGCGGCACGGGTGTCAATTTGCTTTTGCTCATTCTCTAGTGCTGCCAATTCTCCTACAACATACTGACTGGTGTCTTTGAACCCTTTCTGTTAACGAGAACAAACAGGAAGGGGGAAAAAAATCACTTGTAAGTTGCATTTTTCCTTTCTACAAACACTTAGTAAAGCACTTACCTAGAGAAGCGAACACACACTTAGAATCAACCTTAGTACCAAAACCCCACTCCTTGCCTGTGATTTAGGATCTTTCATATGCAGCAAGTCTAACAAACTGCTGCAAAGACTGAACACTGCAGCTGTGTAGTGTTACGTTTATAAATTTACACCCAGATTTGCCAGATATAAAAAGTTAACAGTGAGTGCGATGGCCTTTTCCTTAGAACGAAGCCAGTGATTTAAGCACGGACAAGACAGCAAATTTCCCCTGTAGTGACTGTTAGAGCGCATCTTTCATTCAAAAGCGAAATATATGGAAGCAGGGCTTTACTATGAAGTTAATCCTTAAATTATCTAGATTTCTTCTGTAGAAACAAACAAAAAAAATTTAAAAGATACTTTTTTTTGCTTGTGTGGGAATTATACCATTTAAAATATTTAAAAAATAAAAAGATAAGAAGAATGGTGGCGCATGCCTGTAACTCCAGCTCCCGGGAGGAGGAAGGGCAGGTAAAGTGCTTATGTGTTCACAGCCAGCCTGACCTATGAAGTTCCAGCCTCACCAGCGCTATACAGTGAGGCTGTCTCAAAATTTAGAAACCAAGGGAAACAAAGTTTGCAGTATTTCCCTATTTTCTTCCAGATAGATCCTGTACATCTCTGAGTTGAAATGCTACTAATCTTTAGGGCTATACATTGCTACTTAGAATCTAATTCAACTAGTTCACTGTTTAATTTTCTCTTTAATCAAATTTGTATTTCTATTTGAAATTTTACTTTCAGAGTCACCCACAATTTAAGGATGATCTTATAAGTTTTATTTGAAATAGAAGTTCTATTACAGAATTCCAGTATAACTCTAAGTTTTAATTTTCATATATGTATATATGGTACTGTCACAGTAAATAAATAAAAAGCTCTCCTTGCAACTCTGTCCCTTTGACATTTCTAGGTAGTAAACGATGGCTTGATGGTTGCTCATCACCACCATCATCAATATGCAAAGCATTATTCATTCAGAGACAGAAGCGGCAGTCTTCTAGCAAATGCTTCCCCAGCCCAAAAGTACACTGACCGCTAAGAAAGCTGTGAGAGACTGTATTTAAGGCCCCCCCTTAAACAATAAGACTCATAGTTATTATACATTCTCATGGTCAATAAATATGTTCAATTCTACTTATAATGTTCACACTTTCCGAACTACTTAAAAACTGCATTCAATTTATGGCTGACTTTCAATTGTTAAATTGATTATGAGAGCTGATAAATTTAAAGTTAAAATGTTTCAGAAAATCATAAATCTGATAATCTTGTAGTCACTGAGTACAATGTTACTATATTGTTTAAAGATTCATACAAAATGGATAGTCTTCTATTTCAACGTGTGCTTCTGGTAAGTATAAAACTAGGAATAACCTGGTGGGTGCTTCTCACCTACCAGACAGCACAGCATTTTTCTAAAAATACTTTTTCTGTCTCCAGTCCTATCCAAAGGGATACAAACATCGTAGTTTACAGACAATACAAACATAAAAGCAGAAATTGTAGCAAACACTAAACTTCACTGCATAGTACAAATTTCATAATCAGATCTGTTAGTCCTGCAGTACTGTGAGCCAATCATCGGACTTCTTCAATTCGGGCACACACCGCACAGGCAAATAGTCTATAGCTCACTAAGCTATGCAAATGCTTTCTCAAGATTCTCCAGTGGTCTTTTTTTTACTTAGACTTTTCTAGGTCTCCTAAAGGTGAAAAACATAAAATGGAGCACCTTTAGAGTCCCAAAATGCTGCTGCTAACTTCAAGTTGCACTTAAATGATTTTAAATCTCCCAAAACATGATTTTTAACAAGAAAATATTCAAACTGTAAATAATACAAAAGTAACACTACTAAAGAGAGCTGTGCTTCTTTCTAGACAAAAATTCAAGTTAAAACTTGTTCTCCTTGCTTCTGTCCCGCAGCTGTCCATCAAAAGCAGCTTTCTCCCTGCGGTCTATCAAATATTTCCCTCACAAATCAATTTTACACATGATCAGCCCATACCCCTACTGAGCTGAACCTCCCCGTTAATTAAGTGAAGAAATTACCATATATATTATATTAATGCAAACATCATTCAGCTAGTAATTCACGGCTGATCTGGATAATGGAAAGGTTGAACACCCATTAACCCAAGCCAACAAAATGGGTTGGCTGAGAAATTCTAGCGGGTCTCATGTGACTTCTCCCTCTGACTGCAGCCCTGCGGTATCTGCTATTGTAATAATTAAAATCCTCCCGGTAGATCAATACTGGAATCTCTTTATGGGAAGTGCCCTGATGGAAATGTCTCAAGGAAGCTGGGGCTGTGGAACTCAGAAAAATTCATTTTTTTTTATCTGACAATTATCACCACACTGCAGACTAATTCAGCAGCGTACCCCTCTCACACTGCTTTGAATGCACTGGAGATTGACATCTTAAAAAACCTAACATCTCATTTTAACAAATAAAGGCACTATTTCCACATACAGTTTGGAATTATCAGCAATCATGAAACCACACAAAAAATTAATATACATTAAGTACTTCATCTTCTGATGGCTTCCTCTGAGTTTCAGTTATCGCTGCCTTCTCCTCATTTCCTCTCTTTGTATCTTCCTGTATTGATCTCTGTCTTTTCATCTCTTAAAAAAAGGGGAGAGGCATGTAAAATTATTATAAAGCTTGATATTTATATATTGAAATGTGGCTTTACATTATCAGCATTTCTGTATTTCATACATATACACCTACAGTTAAGCACTGCTACATCATGAGACAGTTCTAAAAGCGTTCCTACCTGGTCTATTCTCAACATACTGACTGAAAGACTGGAGTTGAGTTTTTCTGACTGTAGAATCCTTGCTGAACACAACAGGATTTCTGAAACGTTCTGTTGCTTTTTGTAATTGCTCAGTCCGAAGATCTTCCACGCCATTCTAAAAGCAAAAGATAGTTCAGAATAAGGAATTACAAGCCAGGGAGGCGATTTTTACCAGTTTAAGGTAACGCTGACGTTTCTAAGCTATCTGGCAGCATTTTAAGACACTATAAATAGCTCAAGAGTAGGCTCTATGGACAGTCAGCAAAAACTCTGGGACACACGGTTTAAACCCTTGATGACTTTGATGTGTCAGACACTACAAGCCCTTATGTCTTCCACTAGTGATAAGCATCGCTAGAAGCCATGCTACCTCCTCTGCCCCACGACTCTGCCCCGTCTGTTTGTAGTCCTAGAACTTGTATGACAAGAAGAAATAGTTTCCAATTTTATGCCCATTCAGATGAACCATTAATGCTGGGCGAGGGCTAAAAGGTAGGATTATAACACTACCCCACTGAACGGAATTTCATCAGCTATAACTTTCCAAAGCCTGATTTGTAAGTAAGCCCTTTACAGCCAAGGAAACTACAATTATCTTTTCTGGAGCTTCCTATGTTAATACTGGTAACAAATTCAAATGGTTCTATCAACAAGAAATATCCCAGAAGACTGAACCACTGCAATGTGTGGGAGCTGCAGATACCGAGGTGCTGTGTACCAAACAAATATTTCATTTTATACCTAATCTTTTATTATTTTTATTAAGTGTTTTGAAAGTAAATAGGGAAAGGCTAAGATGCATGACTAATAGCTGAGCCTGCTGAATGCTGAAACTGGTTATCAAAAGCTACCAAGACTTTGCCCTTCCTCTGCATTGAGACAATCAGTAATGAGGGAGCCCTCCAATGGCCTATTCTCTAGCCTCAAGGAGGCCTGGGATACAGAAGCCTCCAGGGAAGGTAACAGTTTATCCTTTTCCACAAACACAGAATGCCTCATTTATAAATGTGTAAACTGCATTTTATTAAAAAAAATAAAAACCCAAATCAATGCTGAAAGCTGCAAGGGAGCAGATGGACGCTGTATGTTCTTTCTAAACACCATTTTCAAATCCCCAACTAAAAAGAGTCATACAAACGCAATCTGTTTAAAGTCTATGTTTTGTTGGAATAACTTTAGAAATTACTACAAAAGAGCTTTTTGGAAAACAAAATCAGTTTCATATATGTAGATGACTAACTTATGAAAATGAAACAACTGTTTAATTTTTTAAAAAGTTGTCTAATGTATTTATCATTATGATCAATCTTATAATATCTTAACTAGATAATTAGAATACAAATATTTTTGGCTTTAATTTCTTAAAGTATGATTTTTTTAACTGTTATTCTAATGATTATCCAATAGTCTAAAACTCAAGTCTTTACTAAGATAAACAAACATGGTTAATATTTTTAGGGCTGGCAACATGCTAAAATATCAGTATGATTAGCCAGCAAATCCCATCTTAAGAAACCTTTTTAAGACTAGGAACTTCTGCCACTTTACAAATGTATTCCTCTAAACCCACTAATTCAGTTAGCCTTTTCAATCCATTGTATTATTCTTAGGCAAGCTTCATTCTGCATTAAATCCAGAGCAGAAAGCTAAATTGAACGCAAAAAAAAAAAAAGAAAGAAAAAGAAAAAAAAAGACACCAGACCCAATCCAGGCTTCCTTTTATTCAGAGATAGAGACGAAAAGTCTTCTGCCTCCTCCACCACACACTTTCATCACCAATTACAGACACGACATTACAGAGAGCAATGAGAGCCATTGTTTTGGGGCTTCAAAGCAGCTCTGTCAGGGGGAGGAAATCCTCTCAGTCAGCAGGGCAATCCCCACAGTCCGCAGGTGGGTGAAAAGTTACACAGGACTGCTGTCCCCAAAGCTGGAGAAATGCTAATGACAGCATGTGGGGAAAGGAGGTGGGGTGCTTGGGTGGCGACAATAGAGAGAGTCTGTAATAACAATAATGACATGCACACAAGGCCACTTTGTCTAAAATGTTACAGCAGATAAGAGTCACAATGGCACACATTTCATACACACTGCTTTAAATGCTATATTCAATCACGTTACTATCTTCAGGTATGACAGAGTCTTAGAAACAACACCAACTGCTCATCTGCATGGGTAAAAGATTTAGACAGAAAACCATTCCAGAATTCTCTTGGCAATATTCCTCTTAGCAAAATCAGAGTTCAAGAATAGTTTCGTCTGCCCTGGAATTGCTGGAGGCAGATGAAGCAGCGGTTCTCCAGGGTGAAGCAGCTCAGGCAGCTGCTGAGTTAGTGAGACCTACCTTTTGCTCTGAGGTATCAGTTGTGGCTTTGTGGGAAGCACTGGAGAGTGAGTTTGCCACCTGTGGCTGGGCTTCTAAGAGCTTCTTCAGCTTCAAGTCCACCAATTTACTATTTTGTTCTGTTAAACATGCAAATACCATGAATGACAGATAAGAGGACTGAGATGCGCAGGCCATTAATTTTAAGTGACACCACAAGAGTAATATTAAATTTCAAAAAACATTGGGGCTAAGACAACACATCAGACTAGACGAGTTCTTTTGCTATATATTTTACCTTCAGGGTTAATCCCTTAAAAATATGTCAACATGCCTAAAGACAATGAAGTTATGCTATAGGTATTATTTATTACAACTACGTGAAAAACAGAAATACATCATACACACACATAACTATATACATGGTACACAATAAAACAAAAAATTAGATATTAAAGAGATGCTTTCTTTGTTTACTTTTTTTGAGATTGGAATTTCTCTGTATTCCTGGATAGCTTGGAATTCACTATGTAGAAAAGGCTGGGTCCGAACTTGGAGTGATCCTCCTGCCTCTGCCTCCCAAGTGCTGGGACTATAGGTGCCTGCCACTAACAAACCCTGACACTTATATTTAAATTATATTACTCTACCATTTCAATTATTTCAGTATGCTAAATTTACACATGCAATAGCATCTTGAAACATGGTATTAATATGATCTTGGTAACATACACACTATCAGAATCCATGTATACATATATACCCAGCATCAAAATAGTGTATGTTTGCAAATACTTTCTACTTAAATAGCAGAAATATAATAAAGATTATTATGATTTTAGAATGTGTTAAAAATAGATAGAAATGGAAGGCAACCAAACTATGGCTATAACTTTTCAAAGAAACAATTTCAAATTATTTTACCAAGTACATTAATCTCTAATAATAAAGTGGTTCAGACATGAGTTGAAGCAAACATTTCTACTTAAAAATCACACACCAAGTGATTTTTTAAAAATAAAATGGTTGTAAAAGGCATGCCAACTTTTGGAGAATGGTATTTTTCACAAAGATTAATAACTTTTCTAATTATAATATTCTTATTAAAAGTCATTATCATTGCTTTTATGCAAATTTTTCAGTTTATACTGCCAGGCTTCTTTTTTAAACAATATCTGATGAACTATGGTCAAACCAAGATAAAGATTGAACAATTTATTATTAAAACATTATGACTTTTATACACATATTAAAAAAGGAATTTTGGAGAAAATAAAGCAGGACAAAAATTATGTTATTTTCTGTGTGCTTTCAGATTCCAGTTTGTATTCCTATTTTTTATTATCATAACCACAGCTATGTACTGCAAAGCCTCCACTTATAGCACACTGAAGAGCCATATCGGCTGTGGGAAAAGCTGGGTTATGCTAAAATCCTAGCAGCTGGGAGGCTGAAGCAGGCAGATTACCAGTGCCACCAGGTAGACTAGGCTAACACTGGGAGCTCCCGGCCAGCCTGAGCTACAGTGAGAGTCTGGCTCAAATAGAACAAAACAAAGATCCCTAGTGACCCCAAACAGGAGGTGGGGCCATGCTTTCCTTCAGGTGAATTTTCTTAGTTTTACTTTTTATTAGTTACTTCTTTGTGTGTGTTATGTATGTGTGCAGTGTGTGTGTGTGTATGTGTGCACATGTGTGGACTTGCTTGTGTGCTAGACACCAACACTGGATGTCTTCCTTAGTAGCATCTGATATTTTTGAGACTGGGTCTCTCGCTCCATGAACCTGGCACTCAAGCTCTGGGCTAGCCTGGCTGGCCAGCAAGCTCCAGGGACCTGCCTGCCTGCTCGCTGTCTGTGCTGGGCTTCCAGAACAGGGCTTCCACACCTGGCTTTTGACCTGGAAGTTGGAGATCAGAACTTAAGAGGCTCATGATTGTATCACAAGCACTTTCTTGAATAAACTATCTCCCCATCTCAGAGAGATATTTTTTCCCATGTGTAAGAGTCAAACTTGCCATGATTAAAATTAGCCAGATTTTAAAAATATCCCACAAAAGTTATGGTAGCTAATTTCTCCACATTACCTAAGAAATGGTTAATTTCCCCTAACTTTCCAATTTACTTTAGAAGGAGATACACATTGCTTATTTTACTAATTTTATAATTACATAATTAGAAGTCAATCTTCAAGTCTTCAACAGTAAAAGGTTATTGAGAATTCTCTTCCCTCCCTCCTTTTTCTCTCCTTCCTTGCTCAGTTTCTAAGAAAGAATTCTGTAATTGTAAAGGGACGACAGGTAGACAACAATAAGGATATTTTCTTAGGGGAAAACTAAGGATAAACTCTATATTTTTAAGAAAGAAGCTGGAGAGATGGCTCAGTGGTTAAAAGCACTGGCTGCTCTTATAGAAAACCCAGGTTCGATTCCAAGCACCCACATGGAGGCACAAAGTTGGATGTAATTCCAGTTCCAGGGGATCTAATGCCTCCTTCGGGCTTCCAAAGCACTAGCCACAGAACATGGTACACAGACATACCTGTAAGAAAAGTACCCATACACATAAAACAAACAAAAATAAAAAGATTTATTAAAAAAGAACTAAAAGGTAGTTTAATATTGAGCTAAACATTAAAAATGGTTTCCTTATATATCAGAATTTTCTTGAACTATATTGTACTCTGGCTACTCTACAGTAAGAGTGTATTTTAATACTGAGTCACAAGGGAGGTACTGACAAAAGGCCCTGAGTTTTCTTAGGCACTCCTTCCCTGCACGCCTGTTTCCTGGAGAAGTAAAAGAGTGGTCAGCCTGCAAGGACACGCCAAAGGTGCCTAAGAGCACTGCTGTCACCCCACTGACCCGTGCAGGACAGGACACTTATTAGAGACCAACTCCTATCTTCATGTTTAAAGAGAATGTCAGTCTTTACTGCTGTAACTTGAGAGACATGGCTGGAGCCACTTGGGTCCATACAGCTCTGGATTGCTGTCTGCTGCTACTTTTGAAGGCAAGGCCTACAGAACACACACCAAAGGAAGCCTCTTTCTGTTTCACAGGAGAGTAAAGCCGAACTGCAGTGTGACTCACAGAAACATGGCTGGAGCCACTTGGGTACATACAACTCTGGATTGCTATCTGCTGCTACTTTTGAAGGCAAGGCCTACAGAACACACACCAAAGGAAGCCTCTTTATATTTCACAGGAGAGTAAAGCCGAACTGCAGTGTGACTCACAGAAGACGTGACATTAATCTAATTGTAGTCTATACAAGGAGTTTTTAAAGTGTCCTACTGTAATCAATTGGTCAGCCAATGTAAAACAGTGATAATATTTAAAGTAAGCAAGAAATTTGCAAAATAATACAATTAAGACTATCTATTTTGAGAGAAAAAAAATCTCACATTAAAGCCCAAGTTGGCCTCAAACTTGCTATGTAGTCCAGGCTGGCCTGGAACACACTCACTATCCTCCTACCTCAGCCTTCTGTACCAACATACCCCGTACTGCTGTTACTAATTCTGAACTGAGTCTGGCCTACGGGCTCAGCTTTAGATCTGAACTATTCCATAGCTACTCTACATGTGGTATACGATAGTAATCACAATCCTGAAGCAGTGAGGGAGCCACTCCCTGAATGCCTATCAACTGAAACTTAGAGTGATTATCAGTAATAAAAGAACTTTGGTCATAATTTACTATACCAATGTTAAGCTATTTGAACATTCAACTAAAAACAAAATAACATAAAAATTAATGGAAGGTGGATTTGACTAAATGATTAGTGAAGGCATAAGATGTAAAGAGACTACAAAATAAATTATTATTGATGAGATATAAAAATATAATCATAAATTTTGCCATGCAATAGGACACAAAACATTTATAATTTGAAATTACCGGGAGTATCAAGGTCATTTTCTATATTAGTAAGTTCATCTCCACCTCCTACCACAAAGCCTTCAGGAGTGTCCTCGTTAGTATCTATCTCAATATTATCATTTTCATCTGTAAGAACATGTAGCAATAGTGTTAGTATGTCATTTATATCTTATACCCTTTGTCCTCAACTCTAAAGGAGAAAAACTAATATTTCAATGACAGCGTCTCAAACTGAAGCATGACAAAGATAAGCAAATTAAGAACTCAGTTCAAGTCACTTTTCCACTGTTGGTTTAACAATTATATTTTACATTCTTATGTCAAAGCTGAATTATCATATTAAAGCAAATGTAGAAGTTTTGACAATTTGCCACCCACTGTCTCTGAATCACTGAACTCATTAAGTCCTTATGTTTTATTGTATAATCTACTTAATAATCTCTAATACAATAACATATGAAAATAAAGTTGACTTAGTGAAAAAACATCCAAAACTCTGAGTTTCATTTTTATCATTTATTACATATACATATATGCATTATATGTATAATGTTAATGCATTATATGTAGTACATATAATACACAAACACATCCTTGTTTGATTTTTGGCTTTCCAAGTAGCCATCAAGAGTTCTAATAACAGTTAACATTTAACAGACTTCCCACACACAGTGTAAGCCAGTAAGAAGACGAAGGCAACAAAGAACAAAGATGGGGAAGAGCCTCCTCCTGGCAAGTGGGGAGCGGTGGATACACAAACTGCTGCTGGGAGCAGAAGCTAAAGCATTATGTGTGTGGCTATATTCCCTAAGCACGGCCAGCTGAGAGCTCTTTTCTGATCAACTACCCCAGCACAGCTATTCCACTCGTTTCCTGAAGGTGAACACCTTCACTTCACGGTCCTTAAAACTTCTCCAAATAATTCTGTAGCTTAGCAAATGAATTAGCAAATACTTCCAAGTGCTAAAAAGGTAGTCAAACACTTTTCTGCAGTAATCTGTGCCAGAGACATTAACTATTAATGATTTCAGGAGAGCTAGTTACACTTGGCTGCTGTCAATCAGTCACCATTGATTACTAACCACAATTAATCTAGAGCCAAAGTACAAAATTCAGTATTCATTCTTTTACTTCAAAAAAACCAAAACAAACCAAAACCAACCAAACAAACAAACAAACAAACAAAAACCCCCACTACATTGGTGGTTCTTATCTGGGGGGCGGGTCACGTATCAGATATCCTGCATATCAGATATTTACATTACGATTCATAACAGTAGCAAGATTACAGTTATGAAGTAGCAATGAAAACAATTTAATGGTTGAGGTCACCACAACACGAGGAACTGTGTTAAAGGGTTGCAGCATTAGGAAGGTTGAGAACCACTGGTCTACAGTATTCTGTTAGGTAACTTGCAAAACACTGTGCTCGATGCTGAGGAGATAAATTTTTAAAGACATTTATTCTACTCAAACACATTAAAGTGATTATAATATCATGTAGGACCAGAGTTATGGGATAAAAAAGAAGGTACAGAGCAATTCCAAAGATACAAAGATTACTCTTTGCCAGTGACATCAGGATTTCTTTTTTGGAAGTTGGAACACGTAAATTAGGTCAACTGAGGGGAAGGCATTACAGGCATGAAGGAGAAAAGCTAGGATCTGCTCTGTTCAGAGAATGCAGCCAAGTCCAGTTTGCTCAGGCATACTTAAAGGGAAATAACAGAGGGTAAGGCTTGAAGGTCAGGACTGGAGTGAACCCAGAGCTCAGAGGGGCAGAATGGGCAGTCTAAATGTTGGTGGAGATGAAGAGATGGTGGTGTTCAACACAATCACAGTGTTTCACAAGATTACGTAGTTTTCAGTTGAAATATCTGATTGTAACTGTGAAGTGTGTGTAGTTCACAGGCAGCAGTAGCAGCACTTTAGGCCCTTTACATACTAGACGGCTTCAATATGACTCCTATAATACTGTTCTTGATTACACTTTCATATCTTTATGTGAAAAAAAAAAAAACCAGTAAGCATCAGAGGGACTGTGGGTCAGAGGACGCTATGCAGGCAACAGCATCATCCGTGCCAAACTGCTGACCCAGCTGTTGTACTAGAGACCAGAAAGCTGGAGGTGAGAAATCGAGGTTGGAAACGGTTACGACCTGAAGATGAAAAGCCTAACTTAAAAGAACTGTAACAAGGTTCGAAACTGACTGGATACTGAGCTATGGGGAAGGAGTAAGGGGCGAGGCAAGCACTTCAATCAAATTTAAACAATGGTTTTGCTTTGGAAAGTGGTCCACATTAAGATGCTTGCTGAATTCTGGCTTAGACAAGTGGCTAGAGTTGCCGGAAAGGCAGTTGTGTATGTATGCATGTGTGTGTGTGTGTGTGTGTGTGTGTGTGTGTGTATGCATGTTTTAATTTCAGGAAGACTTTCACTCTACCTTTCCTAAAGGTCTTTCTCCAGCTCACAGCCTTGATCACTACAGCTTAGACAGGAGATCCGTGCAGGGTGCTGAGGTTGGGGAAGACAGTCTCACACCTCCTCTATGGATATAGACCAAGACTCACCCGAGGACAGAGAATAGGCCTGCTCTACTTGCCTTAGGTCAACCTTTCTGTTTTTCATTTGCACTTGCATGGTTTCTGTAGTAATAATCACAAACCGCCAAGTTATAGGGTCATGGTGTCCATCCATGAATTGTTAATGTAAATGCTCATGTAGAGAGTCATAAAAACAAGAGTGGAAATGGGATCAGTATGTTAAGTGAAAGAAGCCAGACAGGCACTGGCAAGCAGGATTCTCATCCACGACATGTCCATACAGAGTGGAGACTAGCAGATGGGCCCAGTAGGGGAAGACAGGCGAAGGAGATGGTTGGGTGTAAGGGAAAATTCCACTGTGCCACCGAACAGCACCAACCTTAGCTCCTGCTCTTTTATTTACTTTGACTGTTAAATGATGTCAAATCCAGGTCTCTGCTTTCCCCCACTGTAAGAAGAGCTCCAGTCATGGGCTGCAACACTGAAAAGGTTTCTTGGTCTAGTCTAGTCTTGATATACACTTGCAACTGGGGTTGTATTTTTCTCTTTGATATTTCACCTGAGGAGAGGGTCTACAGCCTTTGACAAATTATTTATTCTGTATGTGTGTGCCTGTGTGTGTTAGTAACAATGACTGAACAATGATCTGTGGTAGGCAAATACTCTACCTCTGAACTACATATGAAGACCTTAACTTGAGTTGTATCACAAAGGTATCTATCACTAATGTGTAGCCAGCCAATATACCCTATGCCATTAACTGTATTAACTATAATTTTATTCCCTAGCCTCCCTGACACTGTCATCTTATAACTGTAAGCTTTTAATATAAGGAATCAATTAAAACTCAAAGCAGTAAGTTTTAGTTTACTTTGAGTAAACTCACCATTGAACTGAAGGGAGTTTTCTTTTGTTTCAGCTCTCTAAGGTTTTATTCAAGTCCTTATTTGCCTAATCTTCAGGGTAATAATAATATTCTAAGATGAACTAAGGACAAGTACCTGACATGTTCTATTCAATAAATATGTTATGACTCTGAAATAAAAAGCTCACAGGCTTCTTGAATATACTTCCAGCAAACGTGCAGTTTCAAATCGAGGATGGCCAAACTGAGTACTGAGAGGCAAAATTAAAGTTCTTTTTATTTATATGCTCCTGTCTCAACATTAAGCTTAGTGTAATCTGCAAATACTGAAGATGTTCCTCTCAGAGTAAGGACAATAGAAATGACCTAAAGGAAACGGCAACAATTTTTACACATTGGGCTATACAAGTCTCATGTGGCTGAGGCCTGATGCTCTTAGCTTTTCCTTCCAGTGCTGGGGTTACAAGTATATACCACTGTACCTTGCTAAAACTATGTCAAAAGGTTTTGCATTTCATTTTGTGTGTGCAGGGAGGAGGGATGACTATAACATAGCCCACAAGTGGAGGTCATAGGACAAAGTATAGAGATTGATTCTTTCCTTATACCATGGACATGACAAGGATTGAGTTTAGGGCAGAAGGCATGGTGGAAAGTGCTTCTACCAGCTGAGCCATCTCACCAGCACAAAACACCACGAGGTCTCACTCGAAGGGAAAGACCTAGAGCTGGTGGTGATGCTCAGTGGCAAACACACACTGAACATGCACTAGGCCCTGGGCTCAATCTCCAGCATAACCCAAGCAAAGCTTCCCGTGGAAAAGCTCAGCCGTGGCAGGTCCCACAGTCTCGTCCAACAGTGAGACACCAAAGGATATCACAAAACACATCCTGTACACGGTTTCTGCTAAAAAGTGTCACCTCCTCTTCTTCCTCCTCCTCTTCTCCTGTCCTTTCCATTCTCCGTTGGGATTTTGAGGCAGGGTCTTGCTATACAGCCAAGACCGGCCTCAAGCTTAAAACCACCTCAGCATCCTGAGTGCCAAGATTACAGGCTTGTGTCCCCATATCCAAGCTAAGGAAGGATGCTTGTATTAAAATTAGGGCAAAAAGTCGAGTTGGAAATACTAACAGTTCTTTTCCGATTTACTGTGCTTTCTTCCACTTAAAAAAAAGTATCAATAGGCTAGAAAGTTTACGGTTTTGATGTAACATTTTGAAGTAAGAATAAGAAGTGCTAAAAGGTCCACTGAAGATTTTTGGGTTCTCTGTAGAATATTCTACAAAATTCTTTAGCTCACCTCCAGATGCCTTTGACCTTTCTTTCAACTTTTCTGCAGCCATTTCACCATAGCTGGGAAGTTCTGACATCTTCACTCCGCATCGAGCTTCTGCTATTAGCTGACGAGCCCTCTCTCTCAGCTGCCGACGTCTCTCTTCATCTTGCTGCTAAGATATATTGAACAGTTGCCAGCTCAGTAATTGACAGAAATGCAATTTCATTTTCAATCTGATCATCGTGATAGGAGCTGGTTACAGCATGGTGCTTGGCCCACATTATAAACAGGATGCTCTGCATCAGCGGGATGTCACACCGTTTTTAAAAGACACCTTAGCACCAGCTCTTTAAAACATTTACAAATCATTGTATTAAAATGGCCATCACAAATTTAAATTAAAGAATGTTTGGCAATACATGCTATTACAGAAAAGGCAGAAATTATTAATAAAAGAACAGACTTAGAGAAGGAAGTCACAATAATCAGAATAGACTTTTAATTAATTGTGTTTTTCAAATAATATTTAACTTGCTATTTTCTAATAAAGGTACTGAGCACTATCTATAAGACGTATCATGTAAAATACAGCTACATGATATTGATCAAATAGAGGAATGGTATTTTTTCCATATAGTAGGAGTGAAGATAGTAGATCAGTTAGCAGTTCCAACTTAAAAACTGCCAACAACATAATGGTGATGTGAAATTCTTTTTTGCTACATCTCCTCCTAGATGCACAATAAGAAAAAAAAAAAACTAACAATAAAGCCTAATAAAGTTTTTGAATTTAAAATTATTAAAGCTTACAACAAATATGTAGGACAGTTGCTGAGTACTTAAAAGGGGTTATTAAGAACTGTAAGCAGGGACTCAAGAGATGGATCAGCAGTTAAGAGAAAACCCTATGCTACTATGGGGATTGAGAGTGGATTCCAGCACCCATGTAACAAGCGAGGTATGATCTGCAACCCCAGCACTGTGCGGCACCGAGACAAGAGAATTGCTGGGGTGTTCTAGGTCCAGGTTCTAAAGTGGAGAATGATAGAATAAGATACCTGATACCTTCTCTGGCCTCTGTGTGCACATACAAGACATATACATTCAGTTTTCATGTAAACACACACACACACACACACACACACACACACACACACACATACACACACAGAAAGAGAGCGAGCAGGAGAGAGAGGTGCCAATACAATGGGAAATTGCTTTGTAAACTTGAAAGTTTATAACATAAGGTGAAACTTACAACAATCTGGCTCTAACATCTTTGGAGGCTCTCTTCTCTAGCATTTCCTAACCTCCATAAAACATCTGTCCACATCAAATTGCTTACATGAACCTATATATCACATGTGCCTGTCGTTTGAATATATCATTCCCTTTTTTGGACCATGTTCTTTCATATCATTTAACTTATACTCATTTATCAAGATCTAGCTTCGACCCACTAAGCCTCCGCTGATGCCACATTCCCTGCATTGGTGGGATAGAGTGTCCTGCACATGTGAGTGATGATTGCTATTACCTGTCACCTTCACAGAATCTAGAACCACCAGGGAGATGAGCCTTTGGGCATTCCCAGGAGATTATTCTGAGTGCATTAGCTGAGGTTAGAAGAGCTACCCGCTGTGGATGGTACCATTCACTCCCTGGCTAGGACCCGGACTAGGGAAGTGAAGAAGGGGAGAGGAATAGCAAGCATTCATCCATTGTTCTCTTCTGCCTCAAGGCTGCCCTGTGACCAGCTACTGTATGCTCCTGTTGCCTGGGTTTTCCCACTGTGATGGACTACACTTCAACTGTGGGCTGAGATAAACCCTTTCTCCTTTGAGTTGCTTTAGTCACAGCATTTTCTGAAGCAGGCGGAAAACAAAAGTAAGACAGACATGTAAATATTTTTTAAACTAATAACTTCATTATAACTTTGAAACAATAGTTTTGTCTGGGGCGGGCAGACAAAAGGAATCATGGCTCTTGCATCACACCCGGAGAATGGGTGGAATCTGGAACTGACAGAGATTAGTATCTGGTTATAGCAATCACTGCATGAGAGAAAAGGAGGTAGGAACAACACAGTCCTAAGATGAGAAAGCCTACCGAGGGAAAACACACTAAAGATAAGAAAGCCTACCGAGGGAAAACACACTAAAGTAGCAGGAACCACTCAAGGTGGCTTGGAGTGTTGGCTTTTTTATGTTGTTTGTTTTCACTTTTTAAAAAAAGTTGAGGGACATTAAAGATTAATCTAGCAACAGTATGTACTATAGATTAACACGGAAGAACCAGAAAGTCATGAATTAGTAGACTGATGAACAGCCCAATGACGTTATAGCAACATTCAGGAAGAGTAAGTGCTAAAAGGAACAGAAAAGAAAAATGCAAGAAACATTTGAGACAGAATTGATTTCTGTACCAATTTTTGGTTAGAGATGTGGATTCAGAACTTTAAAACAATATGTACAACAACTATGGGCTTATAATAAAACTAGAAGAAATCATAAAGAGGCAGTGTTTCAGGTAAGACGGAGCGGGTTTGAAGAGGACTTCCTGAGCAGTGGTCTCCGCAGTGGGTCTGATGCTCCTGTGTGCTGTGAAGCCAGGGCTACAGTGTTGAAGGATGGATACAAGGAAGCCCGAAGAGAAGTAAGGTTGCCACCAACTACAACTGGAGACTATCTAGAATTATGTAAGGGGAGCTGCGGGGGAAGACGAGAACACCACCAATGGATCATGAACATCTAGGGCTTTGGAGAAAAAAGTACAGCTGGGTGTGGTGGTGTTCACCTTTAAGCACAGCACTCAGACGGGTAAATTTCTGTGAGTTCAAGGCCAGCCTGGTGTACCTGGATCTCCAGGACAGGCAGGGTTATATAAAGAGACCCTGTCTTAAAAACAAACAAACAAAAACAACTTATTACAGTGAATGTTGAAAATTAGACAGAAAATTTAAAAGGGGCAATCAGGCTTGGTGGACAAGGCAGAAACCAGATCTGGGTACTTCTTTAAAAATATTTTATTTTGAGGTAGCTAAAAATCAAGAGATCTTGGCATCATCAAATTAATAAGAGTAGATTAATAGGTGTGTCAGGTAGGCTTAGAAACACACTCTGAAGTTCTAGGTAGGCAAATTGACACACGCCCAACTATCAAAAAGAACACTGACCACAATGAACTGAATCAATGAAGTCACATATGAATGAATGAAAACTGTAGTTCAATATGATATAGAACTTACAGTATCATAATTCACAAATACTGTGAGTACAGTAAAGACACATGGAGAGACCGTATGTAAATAAGAAATTCGAGATCTTTAATCCAGAGGTTGGTCTTACTGTCATTATCACTGGGTCACCTGCGTACCATGTGTGTTTAGATATGATTGTGTACATGTTACTTATAACGTTCTATTCCAAGTGTTAAAGTGAACCTACCAAGCTTCTCTAACTTCCATTTTATCCATAAACACAGTGGACAGAGAAACAGAACAAACAACACAGCAAGAAAGCAGCCCATGAACCAACCTCCACAAGCAGAATTACACACTGTCTTAGACACATCAAGGAAGAGACTGTTCATGATTCAGAGAATGAGTCTGATCCCACTGCTCACAAAGAAAAGACTGGGCTGACAAGGAACATGGGGACATTTTCACAAGTCTGAGCTCGAGTGCACGTGTGCATGCACACACACACTCATACACACACACAGACACACGGAGAGAGAGTTGGTGAGAAAATATAAAATTGTTACGGTGGAAACCTCTGGGCTCAGTATGTGCGATGTAGCCACTTGAGGCTGCTTACAGCTCCAGCTGAAGCACGTGGGAGGCAGAGGCAGGAGGATTTAAGAGTTTGAGGTGAGCCTGGGTTAGATAGTAAGACTCTGGTTCAAAAGCGGTCTTTTAAATTTTCCATAATGCAAACAAACTACTCTTGTAATAAGCGTTATTTTAACACAAGAACCGTAGAAGAGAAGGAGGGAGATGAGATGGTAACTTCCTGGGGTAGGACAGTTAAAAAGCAAAAGAGAGCTCTAATATTCAAGAGAAATTTTCTTAGCACTTGGAAAGAAGCTCATTTGTAAGCAGAGGAATTTACAACATGCAGGGTAAGAATGAAGACATAAAAATAATATATAAAACCTTTTACTTATTATCAGTCTTTCTGAATTCTGAATACACACTATGAATAAATAAAGATGGGGCTTGATGATATTTTCGTGATAATTACTACTATTTCCTGAGTTTTTATGTACTAAGTGCGTTATAATCATTATTTCATTTAATTCTTAAATCCTGCCCTTTTAAACGAACGCAAGAGGCTTCAAGTCCCAGTGCCACACAACTGAAACATCCAATAGTTCAACCCACGTTTTCCCAACTCCACAGCCCTTGCTCTTAACTGTTAAACTAGCCGATCCCCAAAACGTCAAGTTAAAAACAGATGTGGCGGCACACATCTACAATCCCAGAATTTGGGAGATGGAGGAAAGAGAATCAGAAATTAAAGGACAGCCTTAGCTAATGTAAATTCTAGGCTAGCCTGGGCTATATGATAACTGGTCTAAAAACCAATCCACCCAACACACAGAATCAAGAGGCAGGTGAGATGGTCTGGTGAGTAAAGTCACTTGAGCTGGATCCCTGGATCCACAGGGTGGAGAGACATTGCCTTTTCTGACTAGTTGCCCTTTGACCTCCGTAAGCATGCTGTGGCATGTGCATGAACCCCCAATCCCAACCCAATAAACAAATACGATATTAAAAAAAACCCAAAACAAACCCCAAAAGATCAAGTAACATAACCAGCTAAAAGAGCTGAGCCTCACTAACACTGTATCCTTCAAACTTAAGGAGAGTGGGAGCATTAATAAAAACCATGATTTAATATGCCGCAGGCAATGAGATTTAAGCCAATTTCATTACATGAATAATAACTTCTTACGGAGCTAGGATATGATGATTCAGACTAAGATGAAGTAGTCTTTGGTCATTTTAACTGAGTTAAAATAAACGATTCTACCTTTCCAAGTACAAAATGGGAACCTACTTTTTTCTCACAAGCTACAACCTCGGGATTGCTGCTGAGGGCTCCCTAAGAGTGTGACTTAAAGTAGGCAATCATTAATAAAAACAACTTTAAATACTAATCACCACACTTTATCAATTTCCTTGTAAATTGTTTGTTTGTACTTATTTACCCATCATTGTTCTGAACACAATAAAAAATGCAAATGAACAAATCAGAATGCAGCCCTAATGGCACTTTCTGTTTATAACCATTAGCCCAGAGGTGTGCTGTAATTCAATTCTCAAGTAGCAAGATTTAGCCTCATTAACAGACTGCAAGGGCAGGTTACAACTCATAAAACCCTACAGTAAACAAAGTTTATAGACACAGTGCAAAATCTTGAGCCTGATTGACAGAATTCTAGTTCCCTATCAGACTGCCTTAATTTACTTTTCTACTAATGTCCTTATACCACAGAGACAATTTTGCTTGGGCCCACAGCTCTCCAGTGGGATGGCATATCTGTATTGTTTGTTTTCTCACCCGTAAGAATCAACTGAGAAAATAAAAGATAATTGTTAAAAGTCATGGGAATGCAGCTCAGTGGTAGAGCATTTGTCTGTCTGTGAAAAGCTCTAGGTTCAAGCCCCAGCACCATGGCTCTCCATCCCCACAAAATGTCATGAAGGAAAAACTTGCAGTTGTATCAATTGATTGCATAAACAATATCAGTTTAATTGGTAGTTCTAAATTTTTAGTTTCTGTGTGATGATTTATACTAAATAAAACTATTTCATTTATATGTAAGTGCCACTAAAAGTCAGATCACGGGAATGGAGAAACAGCTCAGTTATTGAATGTTTACTTCACATTCAATTCCCAGCAACACACAGTCAGTTTGTTTGGTAATATTTAAACAACAGATGACAACAAAAATCTCTGAAATTTACCATATTTACTAAAAATGGCTATTCTGTTCATGTCCAAAGACAACATGACCAGAGAGTAGGGCCCAAAACACTTTATTAGTTTGTAAAACACTCAGGGCAAACTGTTCAAGCATGTTGGTAATATCTCTGATCATGTTTTGCCTAAATCTAACAATAGAGATGTGTTTTTGTTATCTATTTGACCAGTCTACACATGAACTAAGACAAGGACTGACCTGCTGTCACAAGCAAGTCATCAGTTTACTTGTGAAAAGGTCTTTTCTCTGAGGTGCAAAGGAACAGCAAGTTTGAAGGTCCCCATCACTAAAGGGAAGCTGGACACATAACAAACCTACCTTCCACTTACTTTCACTACATAAACCCAATAAGCTCAAGTACTTCGTTACTGTTTCTAAGACACTTGCCTCCTTCACAGAGTTAGAATGGCTTAAGAGTTTATCTTGCCTTTCAACAATGAATGTACTACAGAGAGAGTCTGACGGGAGCGTATTGTGGGAGGCCTCCCTTCCCATGAGTATCGGTAGGACGGCCTTCTGAAGAAGTGCAAGTGTGTTCTCACCCCTGTATGTTCTGCCTCTGCTTGTCACTGTGCTGGATGACAGCTACCGGCACCGTGACTGCTAGAAACTGAGTCAAACTTAATACACTGCTTAGCATCATACACATTACAATTGCCATAACAAGGAACAAATTTAGTGTCACAGAAATTTCAAAGCAATGAGCTACACAATGGATTACATAACCCGTGTTCCTAGCATTTTTCAGAGACCCCTTTATTATTGTGATATTACAAGTTTTTGTTCTTTGCGGTCAGTTCAAGTACTCAGGAAGACGGGTGATGCGAAGTAATTTGTTTATGTTCATTTAAAACCTGGGTCCCAATCCTGAGTTAGGAACCCCTGGGAGAGAGGTGAGGCCAACAAGCCTGCACTTCACTGAATCACACAGAAGCTGGGTCAGAGCTAATAACTTTGGACACTAACTGAAAAACATCCAGCCTTTCACTGCATGCCTTGAGGCTCCAGTTTGCCGTTCTCCTTATCACGCTGAAATGGTCTATGATCTGGTACACAGAGAGGCACTAGTAAAACTTGACGAGTTCCGGACAAACTCTTCTAGAATAAGTAATGTAATTCCTTCTTTCCTCTCCATAAAAATGTATTGGTATGCAATTTTTATATTTCACAGTTCACCGCCATCTAGGCAAGCTTTCTTCCACTGCTTCAATGGCGCTACTTTTAATTTTATCCTCCTTAGCTGTAGTAATTAAAGTGATCAGCAGCGGCACCCCAACAGCTGACACAGCTACAATCCCCTAGCAGACCCTACTTTTAAAGGGAAGGAGAAAAAAGACTGGTTTCATTTCACAGAGAACAAGAAAATCAAGCTTCCCAACCCTCAACTTTATTCAATTGTTCTTTCAGCTGCCTTCGGATCTTAAGAATCAAATAAAAATGGCTGCTATAAGGGGGGTCCTTTTTATTCTTGCCGCAAATGTCATAGAGTGACATTACTTTAGGCCAAAAATGTGCCGTGGATTTGTGAGGTGAATTAGAACATGAGAAACTGTCAGCGTAGGTTCTGAGGTCATCACCCACCCAAGGGTGTCTGTTACAGCAGGAAATAGCTTTACTCAGTCACTTGAAAATATACACTGAGAAGTCCTTCTGCTTAAGAAACATGCATCTATTCTATTTTCACAAAAGAAACTTTAAAAAACATATCAGACAATATTTGTGTCCTCACCCCATAACAAATTTTACAACTGAACAATTCTCCCTACCCCACTGACAAAACCAAAAGTCTGAATTTCTTTTTTGTGCTGGCTCTACTGTTTCATACAGTTTTTAGTAACTGGACTCTAATTAAACTAAAAAAAAAATTTGATGAAAAGTTTTATTTGCTGTTTCTCAAAATTGTCCTCAGAATTCTCCAATTTCATAATAAACTAAGAAAAAGAAATTGTCACCTTTTCATCAATAGACAGGAAGCTAAGCTCTCTTATTAGTACCAAGGATGAGCAACAACAACAAAAAATTCCATGCTTGTCCAGAGGCAAGGATTATCAAAGCTCACCTATTCACCTTCTACAGAAAACAGAAAGAAGGAAAAAAGAAAAAAAAACTACAAGGATTTTAGAGGTTTGGGTAGACCACTAGATATTTTGCTGCCAACCTGATCTGCTCTTGGCTGAATAAATGGGACTTAGGGTGAAACATTAAAACTGTTGAGCAGATCTTTTCAGTTCATTTCAAACTTTTCTTATGCGGGTTTATAATATAAGCAGGCATGCTTCAAATGACCACACCTGCTCATTCTCTGGGGATGGCCTGATCTCTGCTTCTCTAACAAAGGAAGAAAGAAAAAAAATTCAGCCTTTCTTGTTGCAAAACAGAGTGGAAAGTCAGAATCTTTCTCAAGTTTGCTCCATCTGGTCAGATTAAGTCTTTGATCAACCTCGGGGATTACATTTATTTTTGTAGTAACCATTACATTTTGGATTTATTTAATACACATAGGCAAAATAATAAAAGAACATAAATTTAAGTTTGAGATCTAGCTTTTTTAATAGGAATGGGAAATATAAAAAGTCGAACTCAGAACAAAACAGACATACAGTTTAAGGATGTAGATTTCATTAATAGTCAACTCATGAAATTGAAAATATCACACTCTGTAGTTTTTCATGATCCTCCTTTCAAGATACACCAAGTATTGTTTTTAACTGCAGCACCTGTCTTGCTGAGCACTGTAACATGGTGTACACCAGTGGAGAATTCCAAACATAAAAGAGCGCGATTAAATTAACAGTAAAAGAGCTCTTCCTTTAAGGGTCTCTGGAAGCAAGCTGGGACGGAATGTTTTATATTCTAAATCAGTAATTATTCTGTTTCACTTATTTAACTAATATTTAAGAATTCCTAGTGGCTACTATCTTTCTCTAAAAAATAATTATTTTAGGATTATAAAAGCAATTATGTTGTGTTTTTGAAAACTTCAAACTGTATTAGCAGAACTAATGGAAATAGTTTGGGCCTCCAAAAAGAGGACCCTTTGATAATTTAATTCCTCTTTTCTTTGTGAAACTGATAACTTCTTAGTTTAAAAAAATTATAAGAAAAAAGAAGAATGGCTGACTAAGTATCACCTTGTGCTATATCCAAGGCCTCTTGCTGGTTGTCTGGCTGCTCTTTTGTAGGCAAAAAGGAGCTGAACGCTCTCTGGCTCCTCAGATCTGGCCCAACAAATGCACTGCCAGTCATGCACATGGATCTAGCTT
>PVIU01001784.1:95000-196347 GCA_004026605.1 Ondatra zibethicus
TATAATAATTGAAATTATAAATTAAAGTTAAGCTATTTCTCCCTAATAACAGGAATGATAAAATGTGTAATTTAGAAAAATAAAAATTTTAATTTTAAAACTTTGGTTAACAGAGGCTATTGAATGTAATAATATCTATAAATGTATGATAAAGCCAGTATTTATGAGTATATAAATGTAATTCTATACATACTTTAATGCTATATACTTAGAACAATACATATGAAGACATACAGATGCACATGAAAAATTACAAAAAAAGTTACTCAGATTTTTATCAAAATGATTAAAAAATGTAATCCATTTTATTTTATGTGTATAACTGTTTTGTCTGCATCTATATGCCACATGTATGCCTGGTAGCATGGAGTTCAGAGAAAGTGTCACCCTCTGGAGCTGGGATTACAAATGGTTGTGAGCTGCTATGTGGGTGCTGGAATCAAACCTGGGTCCTCTGCAATAGCAACAAGTTCTCTTAAACACCGAGCCAGCTCTCTAGCTGGTTTTACCAAAATGACATTTTATGATATCTTTTTGCCAAGTGGATGATAACTCCATCTTATTATCTGGAGAATATTCAGTTAGCTAATTTAAATCTACTATATACAATTATCAGCATGATAGACAAGTTCCATTTAAATTAATATTTTCCAACAAACATCAAAAGCACAAGACAGCTGGCCCCCCACCCCCCATGACAACAGAATGTATTTAAAGGCACAAGCTGAGAACTGGAAGAAGCTCCAGGGGTCAGCATGCCTACTGCTCTTGCCGGAGACAGCAACTTGGTTTTTAGCACCCATGTGGTGGTCCACACCAGCCTATCACTCCATGGGATCAGACGCCCTCTTCTGGCCTCCACAGACAATTGTACACACATGTGATTACACAGACACACAAAAATAAAATAAACCATTAAGGTTTAACATGAAAATAGCTTGTATTCTTCTTCCTCTTCTTCAAAAGTAAGGCATTTAGGTTTATTTCTAAGATCAGCAAAACAAAGTAACTATTATCTATATTTATTATTGTTATTCTTTTCAGTAAATCTTAAAGGACTAATCAACCTAAAATCTTTCCCATGTATAGCTTTCTTTAGAGGATTCAAACATTCCTTTAAACATCTGAAGATAAAGCAAATCTTCAAAACACTACTAAGTTGCAGGTAGGTTCTCCTTCCTGCTAAGGTAAGAATTGGCTGTTATATAAACTGTGTATAATAGGTGGGTCATTGTACTGAGGTATTAAATATAATGGAAGAAACTTCAAGTTTGCTTTATAATAGAATTCCTATTTGTTTTTAAAAGATTTGTTTTATGAGTGTTTTACCTGCATGCATGTACATGCAACATGTGTGTGCCTAGTACCTGCAGAGTTTATAAGAGTTATTTGAATCCCTTGAAACTGGAGTTACAGATAGTTGTAGGCCACCATGAGGGTGCTGGGAACTAAGCCAGGGTCCTGCACAAGCAAAAAGTGCTCAAGTCTTGAGCCATTTCTCTAGGCCCTGTTTACTTTTTCTTTTAAAGAAGCTTCCAGTTTAGCTGTTTCCTTCTTAAGTCAGAAGACTTAGAAGGTAATTCGTACTTAACAAAGTTCTTGTTTAGGTAATGGTAGTCTTGAAAAAAACCGAGTAAAATTAAAAGGTTAATGGCATCTATTGTTACGAGTTGTCTTTTGGGAAAACTATAACTCTGGCTTTCCCCTAGAATAACTTAAACACAGTCGGTACATATGGAACCAGGTAAGACTACCGGGCTGCGGTCAGTGTCTTAGAAAACACCCCCAGACATGAAATCTACAGTTCGCATAGAGGATGCTGGGATTCGGGGCAGACGTGGCAGCTGAGTTCTAGTACGAGTTCCAAGACAAGAGAAAGGCTGGATGTGTGGGGAGCAGATGAAGTCCTGAGTGAATGTGACACAATCATGCCAAGGAACCCAGGACCTCAGATCCATGGGAACTGCAAAGCCTTCCTTTGGTCTAAGTATAAATACTGGAAAGGAAGTGATGACCTTTAGCTGAAACCAGTGTAGGGAGCTATCAAACACAGTTTCCTCCTCCAGGATGAATGCAACCTGAGACTGCTTCCCACAGAGACCTCCTCCTGAGGTCAGGTCCTCTTCACTAGACGGTATATAAGGAATGCTGGAGTAGCTTCCCTTAGACTATCAGAGGGTCAATGTGTGGTGTGTCTGTGTGTCTGTCCTTTCTTTACTCCCTTGTTGTCCTGGGCAGATCAAGCTAAAGCTGTGCAGGAGATGGCACAGATGTAAGCATCTATGTAACAAGAAAGGTATTACTGCACAGGGTTCAAGGACAGCAGGAATCAGAGGACACATGGAACTTAAAACCCCCAAAGTGACAAAGTAATCCCGATTGCAGCTGATTGTGCAGGAACAATACATTCCGCTTTGAAGACCTTCACAGAAAAATTTATTTTCTCTCTTTATAAACCTTTACTTCATAGAAACTTCTTACAGCCAATTATTCATTATTGCTGTTATCAGTCAGCAAACAATATGAAAAACAGGCTCTCACTGTATCCTTTCATTTATTTACTGAACATTTACCAGACACTTGATACTAGGTGTTCCATGTCCTTGTACTTCCAACAGTGCAGAGTTAAACAAGAGACTAGAATGCTTCTAGTAAATCTAAGGGAAAACAGTAGAGAGCAGTCCAGGGAAGAGAAGCAGCTCTTGGGAGAAAAGAGCCAATGCCTGACCAAGAACACAAGAGTGTGGTAGCTCTAGATACTCAACAACTTACAACTGCACTGAAAACTGAAGAGACTGAAGTAAGCAGGAAAGGGGGAAAGGCTTGTGGGGCCTCTGTGAGGGCGAGAGGAGCTCGGAGTTTATTCTCTAAGGCTAAATGATGCTACCAAAGGATTCTAGGGTTTTATGTCTTCATATTGACACTGAAAATGTTTTCTCTTTATATTTTACAATCCTGAATATCTGAAAAAGTAGAACTTTGCTCCCTTTAACCTTTCATTTTACTGTCTTGCCAGTAAATTTTACTCTTTCAGTCTAGAACTACAAAGTATTAAAGTAGTTTGCCTGTGCCAAGTCCATGGATGTTATCCCATGTACTTAGGCACACTAATATGATTATGGTTCTACTAGTTCTTCCTGGTAGTCACCGAAAGGGTCTCAGCCACACAGGAACAAAGGACAGAGGGAACTGAATAGCTGTGGAGTTCTCGTTCAATGGCCTCATAAGCAACAAGCAATTCTAGAAAACTCTTCTGTAAACACCACCACCACCACTACCACCCAGACGGGGTTTCTCTGTGGAGCCCTGGCTGAGCTGGAACTCACTCTGTAGACTAGGCTGGTCTCCATCTCACAGAGATTCACTTGCTTCTGCCTCCTGAGTGCTGGGATAAAAGGCATGTGCACTATTTCAGGCCTTAGTAAACTCTTGAAGACTCTAAGGTTAGTATCAATTTTCTTCAAGACTGAATGTTACTGTTGGATACCAACCTTTTTATTGACCTTTTTTTCAACTCACAGTACTTTTCAGTCATTCTAAGACTGAACAGGTATGTCTCCCAGCTCAGTACTTTGCCTTTCAGTACCTACCATACATTATTTAAGGGGTAAGACAGACAACAATGTCTTAAAAAAAAATAGGACTTCTACAAATTAAAGCACAAACAGAGTATAATCAATACAAAAACAGCAAAAATTGTTCCACTGAAAGGAAACTCCAACTGTTTGGGGGTGGGATTGGTTAGACCTACTTTTGTTTAACAGAAGTCTTTTGATCTCTCCAGAAAGACAGAGACCCTGATACTAAAGTGGGGAAGGTGGCTAGTCATGGTCCCCTTGGCCATCTTTCATGGGTACCTGATAACTTCAATGCAAAGCAAGAAAAAATAAGATTATCTTAAACTTTTACAAATGGAAAAAGAGAATCAGCAATAGAGGTCAATTCCTTTCCTATTATCAACTTCACTTATATTCAGTTGCTCAGAGATGAAATTGGGCATTTCTGTTTTTATTTTGTCATATAAGTGTTATCCAAATTATGGAGTGTACTACCACCAACACTCCTTTTGTATTAAGAGCTACTCAGAAACAGTAGAAAATGACCAAATTAAGAAAACTACTTTGTCCTGGAAAACATATGAATCTTGTATCAAGTGTCATATAAAAGGAATGGCAAAGTCTAACTCTTATGTATGTGAAACGGGATACAAGCAAGGTTTACATTCTTTGCCTTATGTTAGTATCAAGTGTCGGACACTAGCAGTCATCTGGAATATACTCTCCAGTTTCGCACACTGCTGCTGTCCATTGACACAGGGCGGGCACCTGGAAAACTGAGTACCACAAAGACAGTGTTTTCAATTGAGCTTCAACTTTTAAGTTAGAAGATAAATTTCGTGGCAATATCTCCTATGCTACATGCTCTCAGAGAGTGACCCTATTCTTCCTTCTGTGATTCCTCTCCTTGGATCTCAGTCAGGCTGTGTGACTACTTAGGCTAATGCAATATGGTAAAAGTGATCTGGATACAGAGTCATAAGACACGGTCAAAGAAATAAGCAATAGAATAAAAGACAACTTATAGAACAGGAGAAAACATCTATAAACCACATATTTAGTAAGGGTTAATATCAAAATTATATAAAGTCAATAGCTACAAACAAAGAGACAAAAACAATAACAAAAAAACCTGACTTCGAACTTGAATAAAAATCTGGGAGAATTTCTGGGTACTTTCAGTATCAATAACCATCGGGGAAGTCAGGTGAAAACCATACAGAGCTATCTACCATCTCCCCTGCAAGCACAGCCATTCTTGAAAACAGAAGAGTGAGCCTAGGATGGGAACAGACCTGTGATCTCAGCGCTCAGACCGCTGCATGAAGATGAAGAGTTCGAGGCCAGCCTGCGGACATACAATCCTATGTCTGAATAAAACTTCAAACCGGACCAGCAGATAATGAAAACCAGCAAACGGTGGTAAGAAAATGAGAAACTGGCACCTTTGCAAACAGCAAAAGAAGACGGTGCAGCAGTTATGAGAAACAGTACGAATGTTCCTTAAACCCTAAGCACAGAACCACACAGCACAATCCAGAAATCCCACTTCTGGGTTAGTCAAAGGAATTAAAATTGGGGTGGGTGTGGTGGTGCACGCCTTTAATCCTAGCACTCAGGGCAGAGGCAGGAGGATCTCTGTGAGTTCGAGGCCAGCCTGGTCTATGTAGTAAGTTCAATGCCAGTCAGGGACCTAGCTTAGCTTAGCAGTTAAGAGTACTGGCTGCTCTTTCAGAGGACCTAGTTCAATTCCCAGCACCGCATGGCAGCTCATAACTGCCTGTAACTCCAGTTTCAGGGGATCCAAACACACAGGCAAAACATGAAAAATGCACATAGAATAAAAATAAATAATTTAAAAATGGTCTGCATTGGAGCTATACTTTATACTTAAAAAGTAAGAAGATCGGTCTCATGGTAAGCATTCCTATTACAGTAATTTAAAACTGAGATATTCCTTTCTATCAGAATGTCTTGCCAGGTGGTGGTGGCCCACACCTTTAATCCTAGCACTTGGGAGGCAGAGGCAGGCGGATCTCTGTGAGTTCAAGGCCAGTCTGGTCTACAAGAGTTAGTTCCAGGACAGGCTCCAAAGCTACAGAGAAACCCTGTCTCAAAACAAACAACAACAACAAAAAACCAGAATGCCTTATGCATCTCTTTGGACTTACTCTATGCACATTACTTTGGAGCTACTATAATAGTACTTCTAACTTTTTTTTATTTTTCACACAGGAACACAACTGAATATTAAAAAAATAAATTTTACAGAGGTATGATTTACACTTGGTAATATGCAATCATTTTCAGCTTAATAAATTTTAACACTTATCTACTGACAAAGTAAAGCTTCACATTATCACTTTCTGCCCACCTGGAGAGTTTGCTTATCCCCCATCACTGAGCTCACCCCTACCTCCTGGCAAGCAGTGACAGCTTCTTGGTACCCTGTTCCACTGGTGCCGGCAGGTTACAGGTGGACACCGTAACTTAGTATATCTGTTATTTATTTAAGCTACTGTGGATCTCAGCAGTGTGACACTTTGTATCTCCAGGCAGTCCATGCTGAGTACCCCACTTCTCAGGGCTGGTTGGAATTTCAGTTAGCGATGCTCAAACTGCATTCTGTCATATGAACAGATCATGTGTTTATTCATTCTTTATTGATGCATATATAATTTTGTCCAGTTTCTGTGTGTTACAATGTAAGAACCATGACATCAGTCATTTTGGTACATGCCTTTAATCCCAGCACTCAGAGGGCAGAGGCAGGTGGACAAATAATTTAGATACCAAGTATTCTGAATTTAAAATCAATTCACAGTATATTTTTAATTTACTTATATTCTAAAATTATATTTAGCTAATTAGAAACAGACTGTCCAGCTTCTAGTACTTGAGAGAATATGAAACACACTTTCCCCACAAATAAAACATCAACAAAAACCCTTTTCTTTTTGAAGTAAGTACTCTTTTTGTGGTTCTTCACTGGAATGGCTCCTTCAGCAACCAAGTTCATGCCCCACCTTTCAGGTCACCAAGCCTCCCCCTTCTTGAATCATCTCTGCTATAACACAAAGTTTTCATACCCTGTAATTACTTAATCATCTCTCTTCCCACCAGAATAAATTTCACGTGAGAAACAGCCATTTTCCCTGTTACTGTAACCAGACTTGCTTCAGATATAACACAAATCTATCTGGCAAATAAGTCTATAAAGTACCGATATGATAGACCATTAAGCACTGTAAAAGCTAATATAAAGCCTACATGTTCTTCTTTAGAACAGTCTTCAGAATTATTGTTTTTCTTAATTTCTTATTTTTTTTTGCTGTTGTTTTATGAGATGGCACCTGTAGCCAAAGCTGGCCTGTAACTCACTATACCTCCCAGGCTGACAAATTCATAGGAATCCTCCTGTCTCATCCTTCCGAGTGCTGGGATTATGAGCATGAGTCATTACACAATCTTAGACTAGTATTTTTCAAACTTTTGGGATTGTAATGTATAGCTAAAAACACATTTTACTCAAGTCCAGTAAGCACACAGACCAATGGAACTGAAAAAGAAAAGTTTCACACATACACACAAAACCCATTAAGTGTAATAAATTTTGATTCATTCTGTTTTTCATTCTACTCTATTCTATTATTTGTTTTTGTTAAAAATAATGGCTTGTAAACTTCTTTAATCCCTTATTTCATAAAGATCCATCATTTAGAAATAACACCATAGCTTGGAGACCATTAATCTGGCATCTACAAAGACTTACAATAGAAGTGATTTTATGTATGAGTTTGGTAGATAAGTAGGGCTATTAGTTTCCAATGATAAGTTTCATATGTTACTATACTGAATGATAGCTACTGTTATATGTTCATTTTTATTTGTGAAGTACTACACAAAAACGACACATGGAGAAAATACGACTTAATATAGGAATGAGGGTTTATAACAAGGGAATTCATGGTCTCTGGAAACTAATAAGGTTCAGGTTTAAATCCTTGATTACCATTTACTGATTAAGAGACCTTTAGAAATCTGAACTTAAAAGTGCCTATCAGCTTCAGTCTTGTTACATGGGAAGTAGTGCAAATATCTTCATGGAATTATGTAAAATACATACTCTATAGATACTCAATAAAAATGGTTATTATTATATACTAGTGTTTCTAAAAAAATTCTATGGAGAAATATAATCTTAAATAGACTAGAGTTAGTAATAAAATGTAAATGAAGTAAACCAGATATTTATAGCATGTAATTTTAGTTCAGAACTGTACTTTCCCTCATAGCTAGCAGCACTGCATAGCAATAACAACAGTGTGACTGGTCCCACTGGATGGATTCACCAGTTGAATAAATGACCATGTAGCCACAATGTACAGCCTATGGAAAGTAACTGAGCGAGTCACTCCCCTTGACCCCATCACAGTTGTGATTACTATGAACAACTTGTGGTTTGTGCAAACAGTGCTCCTCACATCACTTTGCTGCCCGCTGGAGAGCGGAGGGGCTGCGCAGCCAGCGTGCTTGTTCCCGGCCTTGATAGCTGCATCTCGTCTTGCTTGCTCAAGCAGAACTCTCGCTCTTTCCTTCAGCTCCTCTTGTCTGGACAACATTCGGTGCTTAAAAGCAAGGACATAGAATTAGAAGCCAAATCATAAAAATACAGTTAAAAGGTTAGATTACCTATTTAAATAAAAAGTCAGGTGTATAGCCTTTTTTAACAGGAGTACTTATAGAAAATATTAATGTTGAGAAGAAACTGTAGAATGAACACACACATTTTGACAAAAATGAAACATAATATTATTTCTTAATGCTGGATGAAATTTCAATGCATTTTAAAATTTAAAATTTTATTAATATTATTACTGTGTGTGTGCATGAAGTGTGTGCACGAGTGCAGGTGTACACATACCATAGTGCATGTGTGAGTATAACTGGGCACTTTGGGGAGCTATATATCTCCTCCCATTGTGAATTCATGATCATCATTAGATTTTATTTGAACATATTCTCATAAGGTGTGTGTCAATATTAGATTATATATTCACGTTTTCTCATAAATATAGTATAATCTACCAACCAAAGATATAAAAAAGGTTCAGTTATATTTTTATGGTCTCACGGAACTGACAACTACTTACCTTCACTTTATAACGTGTTCAAGGCTAAAATATCTGTGGCAATATTCTTTTAAAATTTTGGAAATATTTATAGAAAATCCCAAGCTGTTATTTATTTATTTAGTCAAGAGTCTCACTATGTAGCTTGAGCTTGCCTTTAACTCTTCATGTAGCTAATTCAGGTTAGCCTTGAATGCTCAATCTACTTACCTTTGTCACCAGTATCTGGGATTACAGGCATGCGCTACCACATTCCACTAATGCTATTATATTCTATAAAAAGAACCCATAAAACTATCCTCCACTGAGAATTCTCTTCATAATGAAACGATCTTAGCAGAATTGAAAATATTATGGACTGTGTAATCTTACAATGAATTTTTGGAAAATAACAAATATTGGCCACCGAAGGAAGCCAATATTTTTGTTTGTTTGTTTGGTTAGTTTTTCCAGACAGGGGGGTTCTCTGTAGCCTTTGCTATCCTGGGACTCACTTTGTATACCAGGCTGGCCTCAAACTCAGAGATCAGTCTGCTTCTACCTCTTGAGTGCTGGGATCAAAGGCATGCACCACCATGCCCAACTGGAAGCCAGTTCTTAAAAGTGATATTAAATAAAAGCACAATATCCATATTAGTTTAAAATTTTAAGAATCAGACAGATCTTAGCTCCATTTCTTAATTATAGGCAAATTACTCCATCTCTCTAAGCATGTTTCTTCCTGTGCAAAATGGGCACAAGAGCAGACCAGTCCACACAAGCACAATGTAAGAGAATAACATAAAACCATTGGCACATGGTAAGCACAAGCTAAGGACTAAATATTACTGTATGTTAACCTCATCAGTTTTTCTATCTTAGAAATAAAGGGACTGACCTGCTTGAAGACCCCAGTCTAAATTCTACAGTCCACAATCTCAAGCTGCCACACAATGTGTTTTGAGCTTAAAAGCACATAAACACTCTGCTAATAATTCAAAATGTACCTATTTATTATAGGGACTTTAGAAAAAAAATGCAAGTAAAATAACAGTAACCTAGTAGTTATGGCGCCCAGAGGTCACTACTGCGTCATCCACCTGCCTTCCTACACTGTGCTTGCAGGACATACCTAGCCTCGTCACATTTTATCACTTGATATCTGTTTGCAAGCAAGTATTTTCTGATGACTGTATGTATCCCTTTTGAAAACATGATTCTTAAACGGGCTGCCACCCATTCTATTATACAGATGCATAATACTTTATTTTACTGGATATATGGGATGTTGGCAAGTTTTTCACTACCATACATGCTTTTACGAACCTTTATACATAAAGGTTGAATCTTATTATTTTCTTAGGTAAAATTTCTGAGAATAATGTATTAGGTTTTGGTGATACACGGGATTGAATTTAGGATCACTGAGCTACATTCCAGCCATATTTAATTTTATTTTGAGTCTTGATAAATTTGTGATCCTCCTGAAGAAGCTTTCTGAGAACCTATGACTGACAGCCACATGCTGCCTAGCAAGCTTTTTATTTTTTTTTCCCAAAAGCAGTTCAAATAATTCTCTTGCCTAAGCTTCTCATATAGCTGGGACTCAGTTGTGAGTCATTGAGCCTGGCCGACATGAACATTTTTTAGTGTGTGTGTGTAAGTGCATGCACATCTATGTGCATGTGGAGAGGTCAAGTTGGGTGTCCCGATTAGTCCCACCTTACTTTTACAGACATGACTCTGGGCTCTCCTGCAGCTTGGCTAGGCTAGCAGCCTGCGCGTCCCAAATCAGCCTGTCTTCCCCTGTCCAGCATTAGAATAACAGGCACACACTTTCATACTCAGGTTTTGATGTGGGCATTGAGGATCCACACTCAGGAGTTCATGCTTCCTCAGCCCCAACACAAACGTAAGGTAACTGGAGACACATTGCTAAGATGCCCTTTAGCCAACTGCCTGCAGCACATGGAATTGAGCTGCGGGGTTTTCAGTGCTAATACGACCAAAACCAGAGAGATATGTGAACATAAAGAACAATGATTTTAGTCAGAAAATGTGTTTCTCACGGAAACGTTAGAGTTTATCATATAACCATAAGTACCCATAAGTGCCACTTTCCCACATACCAAACAGGCTCCACCCCCTTCATGGATGTACAGGTTAAGGAAGACATAGGTAAGCTGCACAACTGCCATATGTACTAGAGACTTAGTGGTGGGTCTGTAAGTTCATATGAGATGTCGCACCTTCTGTGAGCACATGCTCATAAGATTCATGCTATATTATTAAGTTCTAAGAGAGTAATCACTAGCGAATTCTGACATAACATTTTTTTCAGAGATTTCACAGACATTAAAATACAAAAAGGTATATGTCTGAAATTTATAACATGATATATAAAAGAGAAGCAGACATTTGTATAAAATTTAGCTGTGATTAGATCCTACCAAACATCAATATCTACATTACACTTGGTGAGAGACAATGTAACCTAGTGTCAAATAAACCTTTATACTTATCCTAAGCAAAATTCCTCCCTCCTTCCTTCCCTCCCTCCGTCCCTCAGTCCCTCCGTCCCTCCGTTCCTCCCTCCCTCTCCTGAATTGTGTAGCTCAGACTGGTCTGGAACACATGGCAAGGCACCTCCTTCTGCCTCCTTAGTGATGGGATTACAGGCAAGAACTACCACATTTGGTTTGACCCTATGTAAAAGTTTTAGACCATAAAGCACGGCCAAAAAACAAGCATACAAGCCCCTCATTGCTACAACAAAATACTATAAATCAGTGGTTATTTTCACCATCCTGTATAGCACACTAATTGTGTGGATGGACTCACAGCATAATCGAATTTTAGAGTTAAGTGGGTTCTTAGATATTAGTTCATTTAACCTCTGTGGAAAATAAAACTGACAGTTTAAAATGCCAGGTAATATATCACATGGATAATTATTGGAGAAAAATTCAAAATGAGAATTCAGGTTCTTAGATTATTCCTAATTTTAATGATTAATTAATTTCTATCTTTAAACACATTTGCCTCAAAATATGGTTTGTAAGAAAAAATCTGTGCTGGATAGAAGTAAGGTTCATCAAATTCTGTAATTGTCATTCAGTAGATATTTATTGGGTATCTATTATGTATAAACCCTGTGCTATCACAAAACTTCCTTTATGATTTTTCTTTGGGGGAATAGAAGCTTTTTTGAAGGCTGCAATATGCTTTTATTATAAAAATGACCTTATATAATTGTGCAAACTAATGGATTTTACCATGACATTTCCATGCATGCATGCATAAACCATGTTTTGATCAATTTTGCCTTCTCTACTATTATATTTCTTTGAGTCCGACATTCCCATTTCTTTAGCACACCTCTGCAGACTCACCAACGATGGACCTTACAATCTCTGCAACCCAATCACAGTCCAGACACAGCTGTCTGCCTACAGAGCACAGGGCACTTTAGACGGCGTGACTGCAACACGCTCCATGCAGTCCAGACACAGCTGTCTGCCTACAGAGCACAGGGCACTTTAGACGGCGTGACTGCAACACGCTCCATGCAGTCCTCCCTCAGGATTAGTTCCCAGGTCCCTTGCAGACTTCATACAGATGCTTGTACCAGTTACACAAAACATCACAGTAGATAACCTATGCACATCCTCCTGTACGAAAACACGTGGCCTTTACATTTTACAGATTAATGGAAGAAAGGGAGCCTGTGTGGTTCAATTCAGAAGGAGTTTTCCCCAATCATTTTGGTCGTGCTGGCCTAAACTGATGTGGGCCCTGTGGATATGGCACTAAGAACACTAAATGAGAAAAGCTCAGAACTCCGACTATTTTCCAAATTTCCACAATGACACCTTCCAGTAAAGTCAAGAAAACACTTTTATCAATTAATATCACTGGCTTAGAAGAAAATCTAAGATAGACAGGCTGTAATTCTTAAATACTCAAAATTTGGGGCTCAGGACCTTTTTACAGCTGTGTTTTAACAATTACGAAGAATACCAAAGAGCTTTGCTTGTGTGAGATATACCCCTGGATCTTGGCCATTTTGGAAAAATTGAGAAATTTAAAAAATATGTTTCATTTAGAAATATCTAATCACATTAAATAGTAACATTTTAGTTAAAACCCCTGGCTGTAAAAACAAACATAAACTAATAAGGACTGGGGCTTTCCATTTTCATTAAGAAAAACCAGTTAAGGGCCAATGAGATGGCTCAGTGAAAAAAAAGTCACTCGCTTTTAAGCTTGATGACCTGAATTCTATCCCTGAAGCCCTCAGTGGAGATAACCAACTCCTAAAAGTTGTCTGTGCATGTGTGTGAGTGTGTGTTTGTGTGAGTCAGTGAGTGAAACCTTACAAAAATAGAAATCTAGAAAGAAAAGAGCAGGGGGATTTCCCAATGCTCGTAGTCAGTCTGCTAGGACACTGGAATCATACAGCCTTCAGAAAGCATTGTCTGTGAGAGGATAACGGACATAAAGTTACACAATATCACAGAACGCCACTGTTTAACTGAGAATTAGTTAAAGGGTTCGGGAGAGCTTCATCGCCCCCAGTTTTGTTTTGTTTTCCAGGATCAGGGATTGGCCCTAGGGCCTCGAGTACACTGGGCAAGAACTCCTGCTCTGAGTTACATCCTCAGGCTCTTAAATAGTACGCTAGGAAGTGCATCAGAACTGCTGTGCATTGGCAGACAGAATTCTGGGGGTTGGGGACTACCAACAATTTTACATCAAAGAGTGATTCAGAAGAGTTGGCTTGTAAAAGTGAAAAAAAATTAGAAATACCTTATTCAGTTTAGTTTGCTTAAAAATTCATTTAAAATGATCATGTAAATGTGTTGAAAATGTAGTTGATAGAATGCTTGCCTCCCATGCTTGAAGCCTGGCTTCAATCCCAATAACTACACACACTGGGTACGGTGGCTCATGCCTCTAATCCTAGCACTCAGGAAGTGAAGGCAGGCAGCTCTACATAGTGAGCTGGAGGGCAGCCTGAGATACATAAGTCCCGGTCTAAGAAAGAAGGGCTGTGGAGTGGGAGATGAAGATCTATGCCCAAGTTTCAAAGAGCACCTGCACATAAATGTAAGAAAAAAATCCTACAATGAAAACTGTATTTTGACTGGAGAGATGGTTGAGTCATGAAGTACCTATCCCTTTACTGCATGGGCACCTGAGTTAGATACCTAACATGCATGCGAAGACCCAGGTGTGTGTCTGTGGGACCAGCTCTAGGGTGTCAGACACGGGCAAGGCCCCAGGGCCCAGTGGCCAGTAGCCCAGAGGAACTGAGGAGCAGTTCAGTGAAGGACCCTGTCTCAAAAAATAAAGTGGAGAGGGAGAAAGATTCTTGACATTGATTCCTGGTTCCCACACACTCACAAACACACTATAAAGACATCCACATCCATACATATATACATAGTACACAAAATGAAAATAAATCTAAAAGAAAAATTAAAGCAGGCATCATAATTTTATTGGCAAAGTTTTTATTCTTCTATTTAAATCTTTCTCTGTGTGTTACACATGTGCGCATGTGCTCATGCACGCACACACACACACGCACACACACACACACACACACACACCCTTATACCTGACAGTAGCAGAAAATCATACGAGAAATATCATGGGTAAGAGTTCAACATTAAGCTATATTCCTCTTGTGGGAAGAAATATGGATGTTACTAGAATCTTATTTCAATTTTTCAAAGTAGGGTTTCATTTTTTAGCCCAGGCTAGCCTGGTATTTGCTAAGGATGGTGTCAAACTAATGATTCTCCTGCCTCAGACTGCTGGTATTGCATCCTGGAAAGCCTTGGAGGCAGTGAACTTAAGCCCTAAGTAATGACACAACTGACAATGCCATTCTATTGCAACCACGACATCTAAGGACAGGGCTTTAATGGGAAGGACATAATCTGGCAAGCACATATTAGAACTATGCTCGCATTACCTGCAATACTGAAATACTCTTGAGTTTCTTTTGGAGACAGGGCTTTATATAGCTAAGGCTGGGCTTGAACTCTTGGCTTTCCTGCATCAAAATCCAAGTATTGGGACTACAGGAGTATGTACCATGCCAAACTTCTTTGACAGTCTAATAGTAATTTATTATAAGTAATGACATTTAAAATTTTAAAATTATGTATATGAGTTCTCTATCTGCACGTACAGCTTTATCCTAGAAGAGGACAACTGATCCCACTATAGATAGTTGAGCCACCATGTGGGTGCTGGGAATTGAACTCAGAACCTCTGGAAGAGCAGCCAGTGCTCTTAACCACTGAGCCATCTCCCCAAGTAATGACATTTTAAAAAGCTTCATTTATTTATTTTTATGTGTATACATGTGTATACATGTGAGCCCGTATGAATTTATGTACACAGCATGAATGCAAGGCCTGTGCAGAAGGCAGAAGGAGTTAGACTTCCTGGGATTAGAGTTACAGGTAGCTGAGAGTCGCCACATAGGGCTGGGAAGTGAACTTGGGTCCTCTGGGAGAGCGGCAAGGGCTCTTAACTACGGAATCATCTCTCCATCCCTAGTAATGACATTTCGATTTGAAAAGCTGACATTCCTTGTCCTTCAACCTTAAAGTTATGCTTACAAAATTCTAATACAAGCTTTAAGTATATAACAGGTATAGTATTTTATTTTATTTTCTCTGATAAATGAGACCTTACTTTCATTCTTGTATAATATCCTAAATTCTGTCAACACAAAAGAATAAAAAAGACAGAATAGCTATTTACTAAACATATACCCATCGCTGAGGCCCACTTACCTGCACTGTTTTGGTGGAGGAATCTGCATGATTTAAAGTGTTTCTGTCCGCATCTGGATCAGACTCTGTCTGCCTCAGAGAAGTACATATTTTTTTCGTGAAGTCTGTATCTCTATTGTATGAATATCCAAGTTTAGAAGGAGGGGATAAACTTGGCTTTTTGAAAGTCGATTCACCATCCGATGTGCATTCTAAAGGTCTGGAATTCTCTATTTTCTCTTGTTCCAAGTCACTGCTGGTATTTACAATATGAGGCTTTTGCTCATATATTGAGGGTGGAGACACATCCTTCTTTTTACCACTGACATGTAAGTCACTTAATTCTAAGTTCTCAGCTTTCAGGAGCCTCTTCTTGCCCGACAAAACCAGTGTTTGGGCTGCATCTGTACTGGAACTTACCCCAGGGTCATCGGACCCTGAAGTCCTTCCCGAGCTCTGCTGGGACCTGTGGGGCTCTGTGTCACCTTTAGTCCTGCGGCAGGAAGGGGAGGCTGTGCTTGGACTCAGGTGGTCATCTGGGGTCTGGTGCTCACTCTCTGACTCTCCTACTCCACTATCAGTGACAAACACAGAGTCGTCCTGTGGCAGGAAATCCACTGCCCCACTGGCAGGCCGCTGCGGCTCAGGCTCCCGCTTCAGGTCGCTCAGCTCTGCATAGAATTTTTCTTGATCGACAGAACTGTTTGTGTCTGTTTCATAATTTCCAACTTTATATGTGCTTTTACTGCTGTTTTCTTCTATCTGAACCACATTTAGCTCTTGACCGCTAAAATGGGCCCTTATTTGATAGAGATAAGTCATAACAGTCAGTTTGTCAGGGATTGCTAATAAAACCATATCAGAAGGTTCCAGTAAACGGGAAATTCCAATGCTGGCAAATCCATCATAAGCCTTCAAAGAGAAGAAGGGACAAACAAACATGATATACTGAGCAGCTCAGACATCTATTTTAAAAAGAGCAAAATTCTAAAGCTTCTTGCTATTGTAGGGTACGTAAAATTACTATACCACAGGAAAAGAATCAAATTTCAAGTAAAAAAATGAGTAAAAAGGAGAAAAGGGGAAATCCTACTAAATAACATATTTACCCACAACAAGAATGTGTGCTAACAAAAGGCTTCGAATAAAATTTTAAGATGAGGACTGAGGCATGAAGAAATGTTAGGAGAGTGTGTCCCAGTTTCTATCATCCCTGTCCGCCCCTTTTCACAACCATGTAAGTACAGTGAAGAACACTGCATGGCGTTCAGAGAACTAACTCACACTGTTGGCTTTGAAATACAAACAAATTCTATTTAACCTTAAAGCGCAGAGATGCTTTCAAATACACACTGAGGGATGGTTTTCAAATGAGGACAGGGACTTCATTTTCCTTCCTGTGTTCTGGAAAAGATGAAGTGTTCTGAACACTGCGACGTAGCTGGGCCTGTGAGGCTGCACTGTATTATTTTCTTAGCCTTTAAACGCCTGTGGTACATCAGGTTTTTCTGGTTTTGAAGAACCAAAGCTGTTTCTCAATTTACAATTAATTATTGCTATCCTGAACTAACCCCTTGAAACAGCACTGTCACTAGGAAGCATTCAGAGTTTCCCTGAAGGTTTAGGTAGACTTCAGAAAGGAAGGACCCTACACACACACTATTGCTTTTACATGTTAAAAATCTCTATTCCTGACAGAAACCTGCATTTAAGAGCACACTTAATGTTTCTCTTAAAAGAAGTGTTAGGAAATTATTCAATCAAAAGAATTTTTGTGCTTTTATAGTAAATTTATGCCTTTGAATTTAGTCTGTATTCTTCTTACAGCTTGACAAATGTGAAGAAAGAAAATGAAAAATAAATTGTGCTATTAAGACCTATTCAATTTCCATAGAATAATGCTTTATAATACAGATACTTCAAAATATCTGCTGGAGAGGCGGCTCAGTTGGTGTGCATGTATAGACTTGTTTGTTCTTTTACATGTTTTAAGAAAATTAAAGTCATTTTCTTCCTTGTGTGTCTTGACTACCTGATTGACAGACATCAACAGCAGGCCATCAGGAAAAGCACCGCAGGCAGTGATCTGAACATTTCCTAATTATCTAAAACACAAACATATTGGTCCAGTTCAGATACCACAGCTAAGTACCCTTATACTGAGTTCTTTCTCCAGACCTGAAAAAATGATTAGCTTCCTTGAGAGCAAACTCCTGCTGGTGTTTTGCTTCACGCAGCAATTCATTTTATGCATACTAATTGCACTTTAAAACAAAACCAGGTTTCTTATGTTTGAGATAAAAATTTTGCCAAAGAATTTTCCCACAGGTTAACTTCTGCTATGGTCAATCACATGTTGTGATTGCGTGTGAAGAAGGAAGATGATTTTGTTTGATTAAAAATATTTTTAAAATCACTTATCTATCATCTCTATCTATCTATCTATCTATCTATCTATCTATCTATCTATCTATCTATCTATCTATCTATCTACCTACCTACCTATCTACCTACTTACCTATCTATATATCCAGTGTGTGAGTGTGTGTGTGCATTAGCACATGCGTGCTGGGAGAGAGGGTGGACATAGTTACCACTATGGGCGTGTGCTGGTCGGAGGATAACTTGTGACAGTACATTCTCTTTCCAGCATGTGACTCTCTGGGGCAGAACTCGGGGTGTCAGGTTTGGCAAGAGGCACCTTTACTACTGAGTCAGTTCAACAGCCAAGGTTTTTCTCAAAGGAAATTGTCTTGTTTATTCTGAGGTGTTAGTTCACTAAGGAAGAGTCACTGACAGTTATATTACAAATAAAAGCGGAACTTAAGATTTTGTTTCTTGGCTACTCTAACTGCGATTGACAGCAAAGCTTACCCTGAAGAACTGTGCACAGTAGGACAGTACACAGGCAGCCTAAGGCTTTCAGTGCAGACGTCACAGAATGTAACACTGTGACTATGTATGTTGACATGTACTGAATGGTGTAAGAAAAGAACCAGTGTTAAAAATCTTTTTAAAAATCAAGATTAACTACCATGGAAGATCTATTGGATACTCGGGGACTGTACTGGCATCTAGCCATGCTAAACACTTACTTAGCTACATTGCCTGTCTCAAGAAAACATGTAAATGGAATATTCTTCCCTAGGCAGTAATATGTACATCCATATGTAAGTCCATGTTACTTAAACCTTAGTGAAGTTCTATTTATAATTAAAAATACATACAGTTAGGCAAAACCAATAATGTTTCCTTTTCAAAAATTAGAATAGTAAAGAAAAGCTCTACTTAAAAAGTAATCATCATTTAACTATAGGGTCTTGCTATGCTGCCCAAGCTAGTGTTGAACTCAAGAGCGCTCCTGCCTTACAGGTGTGCGACACCACTGACTGTCCGTCAGCAGTTCTCTCTACAGTGCCGACATCTGCATGTCATTTAGCAGGAAAAGGAAGATAAAGAAATGTCACCTCCACCGACATAGTTTAATTAATGAGAAAAAAGGCATTTCCCTTTAATAAACACAGGCTTTCTAAAATTATGTAAGAAGTAATTCATGAGATGGGTTTACTTTGTAGAATGTCTACCAGAAAGTGCTGGGGAGTGACCCCAGAGCCTTGAAGCTTTCTTCCACTTAGTTAAATTCCTAGACCCCAAAGGCAATCTCTATGAAGAATAGGGACTAATTTTCAAAGACTACCCCTTTGGGGTGGCATATTTCTATTTACAAAAAAAAATGACACTTTTAAGTGTAACTCTACAACTCACATCAAGCAAAAAATTTGCTTTGATTTAAATTCTTGTTAATTAAACTTCCACCAAGATTGTAAGATTTAAAAAGTGATAGTTCCTCTAATTTAATGATTTAGAGTATATTAAAATTTTTTGTCTGTAACAGTATTTATTTACCACCTTCCTCTCTGAGATCTTTTGGCAATGAATTCCCTTCAGAGAAGAACATTTTATAGCTACAAAGCATACAAAGTAAAAAGAGCCAGTTATACCAAAAGTACAACTATTAAAATATAAAACTGAATTTGGGAAACAGTAAAATGTGTTTTAATTAACACATTAATTAATGTATGTGTGAATCTGTACACATATGCACATGTGCACACAATTTCATGTAGCCCAGGCTGACCAAGGACCTTGAATCAATCCCGCTGCCCCCAGCCCCGAAGTGCTGGGATAATGGGATGTGCTGCCATGTCCAGTCAGTAATGAATAATTTGAAGAAGTTCTAAAGTGTCATTTGCAGAGATCTCTAACAACTGTAGTAAAATATGAATATATATGATTTATACAGGAAACAAAACCTTCGGCATGGTTAACACAACTGTGACTTGTCACCAGCTTCACAACTGAAGGAAAAACACAAGTTTAGTCACAGAATTATGACACAATATAGTATAAAAAATACGTTTTCTTTCAACCGTGTCCAAGGACTTGCTGAATTCTACATTCAAGGACTTGCTGAATCCTATCTCCAGACAGACTTAAAGATAGAATCTACAGGTTAAAAATGCCTATTCTAAGATAACAATAACACTGGCTTTCAGTTGAGAAATCCAATTCAATACAAACACTGAGCATGTATTGTGAGCAGACCTTGATATTGCTTTCTCTGCACATTGAAAATTACATATACTATACCGCACACAAGATAAACACATTCATCAACCTTAGCAACAGTCAGCTGGCCCACGAGGCTCCGGCAAATCTCCATGTGGCCGCTCTGAGGCTGATGGGATCAATATCCTCAGGAAGTTCTGATCAATTATATAATTATATATGAAAAAATATATATGTTTAACTAGGAAGTAAAAGAACCATTGTTTATCATTGTTTTGCATTTACAAGCCTGTGTATTTTTTTCTGCTTATCCCTTAGGTTCCTGCTTTCATCTCCTAAAATATTTTTCTAAAATTACATAATAGTTATGAAAGCTTTGAGTATATTCTTCAAGATAAATGTTGCACTAAAAGAAATACTTAACAGTTCATGACAAGCATGCAGAGACTCTGATGTCTGCCTTACATTGTGATCCTGACAGTCCATGACAAACTATGTATCGGATTTAAACTGCAGAAAGCAGTTCACCTCTGTAAACTCATCCAACACCACTGCCTTTCTCAAATTAATAAACACTTGCAGCGAAGTCAAAATTGAAACTATGCCCTCCCCGGCATTTCTTACCTTTTTGTTGTTTTCTTTAATATCTTGGGGATTCAGAGACTTGTAGTCACTGAGGGAGAAAATGGCACAGTGAGTATATATAATATTTGATTAAAAAATAACTAAAACCAACTGAATATAAAAATTTGATATTCAATATTATCAAAGGGTAACTAGCAATTTCATAGAGGTTCATTCAACAAAACTAATAGTGTGGAAAATTGAAGAAATAAATAAATAAACAAACAGTGATTACGTGTTTCATTGCCTGAAGCTTTCCATCTAAAAGAGAAGTTAAGGCAGAGGAACAGAGACTAGTTTTAACAATGAAATTTAGCATGAGATAATCCCTTATTAACAAGATACGAAGGGTACAGGCTTACTTGTCTCTTATTTGAACACTAATAAAAATTTCATAATAAAGTCAGTTTTTAATAAGATTAAAGAGAAAAATCAATTTAAAAAATAGAAAAATAATTTTTAGGTACTGAGAAAAAGATTGGTTTCCTGGCATATACTTCTCAAAAAAGGAAAGTTCTATAGTTCAAACACAGAGATAGTAGAGTATTTTAGGATACATGCTAAGAAATTATTCTATTTTCTTTTAAGAATGCCATTATTTACAATATTTATGACATTTCTACTTACATTAAGTCTGGTCTAAAGTGGTGTAAGATTGCACAAAAAGATAAACCATTTCTCCATGATGTAGTAAAGTTAGTGATTTTCACACCCCGGTAGTTTTTTGTAACTTCTTTGCACCATGCAAGCAAGGACTGACTAGCGTTTGGCTTTTGCCCCAGAACAGGACTTGGTATTGGGCTTGGCTAGAATATAAGAAAGAAAGAAAGAAAAAAGGGTGGGAAGGGGACATTAAAAGAACTTAATGGAAGATAAAAATTAACATTAATTGACCTAACTAGATCATTTGAAACCTTTGATGTCAGTTTAGGTCCTTCAAAGCTGTCAATTCATGACAATTGTTGCCTCTGAGAGCGAGACATAAATCTTAAGTTATTATCTTCAGTTTTCGCCTATGGCATTTGCCTGACAACGAGGTAGATAAGCAACACTTAAAAGTCTGGTAAGAACAAGTCAGAGTATCTTTGATGGAAACATCATGTTAAAATATTTGAATAGTGAAGTCTAAATAGCTGTGCAACTCTTACATACTAAAGAAGGTTTCCCAAATGCAATCATAAACAAGTAAGACTGGATAAAAATAACGCTTTGAAGTCTAACTGCAGCATAAACTGTAGGGCTGCAACTGCTTTCAGGTACTGCGAAATAACCTAATGGAGACAGCAGTCAGAGTAAGTGTAACATACAGCACAACACAATGATAACTTTATGAAAACATCCTACCTATACAAATTTAATAACAATAGAAATAGTTTTAATTATCAGTAATAGGCACATTTTGCTGACAATAGCACACAACAGTATATATTCTGGATATGCTCAAAATATCACCAAATTATTACTAAGAGTGAATTTTGAATAGTAGAGTTCATCATATGTATTTAAATATTAAGCACATGCTTCCCTTTGTCCATATATTTAACACCATGATGGTAATAGAACCTTTGCAGACATTATTCCATTATTATTGCCTGGTGTTCTCAGATATTTGAACAAAAATCTTCCATATAACTTCTCAGCTTACATATTCTGCCACCATCATTATAATACATCCCACCTCCATTATCCAACTCCAACAGTACTTCTGATTCCTCCTACCTTGTTCTAATTTCCCACAATATCCATCCATCTTCTTGTGGTCTATATATTTATGTTATACTTACTAGTTATGGTTTGTCTGACTGTACTAAAGGAAAACTCTTTTAAGTCAAGACTATCAATTTGCCTTGTTTACTAAACTATCTTAAGTTTCCAGATTAATTCCGAGTGTACAGTAAATAATCAGTATTGTTAAGTGATACAGAACACTTAATAAAAGATATGGTGGATATTCAGTAAGTGGTAACTGCAATTATCATACTGTTACCATGCACCAGCTGGAACACCATCATACATCATCAGCACTATCTATATGTCATCATGTATCACCAGCATCATAATGTCATACACCATTAGCACCATGCTACTACCACTAGAACCATATCGTCACCACACACGATCAGCACCAGACCATCACCACACAGCATCAACACCAGACTATCACCACACAGCATCAGCACCATATTGTCACCATGCACCATCAGCACCAGACCATCACCACACAGCATCAGCACCATATTGTTACCACGCACCATCAGCACCATACCATCACCACACAGCATCAGCACCATATCGTCACCACACACCATCAGTACCATACTATGACCACGCACCATCAGCACCATACCATGACCACGCACCATCAGCACCATACCATCACCACACAGCATCAGCACCATATCGTCACCACACACCATCAGCACCATACCATGACCACGCACCATCAGCACCATACCATGACCACGCACCATCAGCACAAGACCATCACGACGCACCATCAGCACAAGACCATCACCATACATCATCAGCACAGAAGGTTTTTTTTCTTTCTTTTTTTGACACACCTTTCTAACTTCAAAGACCATGAATTTGTTTATGAAAATGAAGTGACTGGCTGGTGGGAGAGCTGGCCCTAAGGTTATAAAAGCTGGAGAGTTGTCCCTGCTTTTCACCAGCTGCTGCACTCAGAAGATTGGTTGGCCCCTGCACCTTGCCTGGGCAAAACAGGAGAGCTGGCCCTGGTGGTGTGGATGTGGGTGACTGGCCACAGAGTATGAGAGCAGGAGAACTGGTCCAGTCTCTTGCTCATCGCTGCAAAAGGTGACCTAGCCAGGGCAATGCTGGAGAGCTCATCCTGGTAGTGAGGAGAGGGGAGAGCTGGTGGACTGACCAACTCTACAACTGCCCAGGCCCAGAACCTGCCCTCTGTGAGTTGCCCCATCCCAACATCAACCCCATCTATGATCTTCTAGAGCACAGGAAGGGGCAGGTCCTGAAGATCCAAAGCTGCAGGATCTCCATGACACAGGGCAACAACAGGACATTCAAGACGACCCCCAGTGATGGCCCAGGATCAGTGGTGTAGCAGAAACCAGAGGCCTCAAACCAGACCAATGATTCTTTGCAATGAACACTTGCAAGTAAAGACAGATGGATAAAAAGGTATACTGCATGACTCACTGTCACACTACAGCTTCCATGAGGAGATTTATGATGATATTTTTATTTATTTTCTTTTTTTTCTCTTAAATTTTATTTTATTTTTGGGGGGGTTGCAATGAAAGAGGGAGGATGCAAAGGGATGAGGCAATGAATGGGATCAAGATGCATGGTGTGAAAGACACAAAGAATGAATGAAAAGAAAGTTTAAAAGAGAAAAGAAAATGAAGTGACATTATTTTTGTAAACAAAGTTTTAACTATTGAATAATACTTATATCTTGATATTTTCTGTGTGAAAAAGGGGTCATGCAATTTATTTGATGAAATAAGCTGTGAATGACTAATGTATTGTTTTCCAAAGAAAGGAAGATACTAAAACCTGTTTATCAAAGGTAGAAATGAAGAGCTGGGCATGCTGCTGCACACCTTTAATCCCAGCACTCAAGAGGCAGAGAGGCAGGGGGATCTCTGTGAGTTCAAGGCCAGCCAGGTCTACAGAGTGAGTTCTGGGGCAATCAGGACTACACAGAGAGACCTAGCTTCAAATGAAAAAAAAAAACGAGGTAGAAAAGAACTTTCAAATATAATTTTAATATATTAAAATAGCAGATTACTGCTAAAAATAAGGCCACTCAATTATTCTTCCTATCAACAGCATCTCTTTCAGAAACCTAAATAACTCACTGTGAAATCCCTTTAGTTTTAGTAGCTATGAGAAACTGTAGTCCCGTTTCTTTCTGTTCTACTCTTGTGTACAGCTTCTCCCTCTTCTGCAGTCTCCTCTTCCTCCACGGACACAACCACACATTCTGTTAGGGGTTTCTCTGGATGTTTTTTTTCCTAGCCACACTTGGGCTCATTCGCTCTCAGGATTCCAACTATCACTCCCATGCGGATGATTCCCAAATGCACATTTTATGGTTCCAACTATTTCAAGATGACATTTCTGGCTGGCTGTCCTTCCTGCCATGTAAAATTTGAACTCAGTATATTTAAAATCATAATTTTTCCTTGCAACCTGCTCATTTCATTGTGTTTAAAAATGATACTGCTATTATCCCAACTGTATGGATTTCAACCTCAGAATCATTTTTAAATTCTTCCTTTAGATATCATTTCTCACTAGTTAACTGAAGGGCAATTATTCATGTTATGGCTGTGATCTTTTGTAATCTTGTAATCTAACTCTTTTTGCCGTAGTCTTCCTTGTTGCAGATTCTCCCTTTCCTGACCCATTATCAAAGCACAGAATTCTTACAACACATCTAAAACATCTCTGGTGGTTCTTGACACATACAAAATGATATCACAACATATGCACACTGAAAACCAGACATGCTAAGAGTATTTACTAGTACAATTCACCATTCTCTAACTCCCGATGCTTTCCTGCCTAAACCGCAGCTTCTCCATCTCCAGACTGTCATACAGATCATCACTTCTACTTAAGAATAACTGCTGTCATACACACAACTGTGACAATGCCACATGCTTCCTTCAAGATTCAACTCAACTGTCATTTGCACAAAATCTCAACCTAATTCCCAGTCAGCAGGCAGGAGCCCATTTCAATGTTCCTTTGATTCTCTGTGTCTCCTATATGGCTCTCCTTTGACCACACTATGACTCTCTGTGTCTCCTATACGGCTCTCCTTTGACCACACTATGACTCTCTGTGTCTCCTATACGGCTCTCCTTTGACCACACTATGGTTTTCCGTGGCTCTTATGTGCGTGCTGTTTCTGACCACATTATGTCTGACTCTCAACAGTGCATCTTCTTAATGTGTTCATAGAATACATGCTGAGCATCAAACACATAGCTACTATGCCTCACAAGCCCATGGAAATAGTGATGGCTGTTTCCAAAACACAGTTGAGGAAACTCAGGCCACACAGGAAATAGATGAATTGATACCAAAGTATCTCCATACCAAATGCCAGGTTCTCACTATGCATTTCGCATTCCAAGATAATGCAGCTTTAAGACCTCAGCAGACATTATACATTTCTTGAAACTAGCCAAGGTCTTAGTTAACTTCTTCAGAACTTAGATCACTGCCCTATATATGTTAAATTAATTTGTTCAATAAATTACCAGGCAGCTGTCTCACAATTTTGCTGCTCCAGGGGCTGAAATAAGAGATCATGAATCAGACCATCCTGCGCAACATAGCAAGACCTGGTCTTAGCAGTACTAAAACAAACACATAAATGAAAAGTAATCTACTCAAAACAACTCAAAACTCAAGAGTTCCTTGTAAAAACCTCTGCCCATTCTGTTGGACTTTAGATTTTCGATAAGAACTAGAAAAGAACTAATTAAGCCCAGTTCAGTAAAATATGCACTATTATTGCTAAAGCTGATGGGGATTTTGATCTTTATGTGAGGATTCTTGGAGACTTTCCTCAATTATTGCAGATCATGGTTAAAGAACATTGGCTGGATATGATTTCAGCATTTGGTAAGCCGAGAATAACAGCAATGGTGAGAACAAGAACATCTGCATCTGTATTATTTGGGTATCTCTGTCCCCATCTCCCTCTCCTGCTCCTCCAAAGTGACATCACTTCATCTCTCTCCTCTCCCTCATTTCTTCTGCTCTCTTCCCTCTCCTCCTCCCCCCCGCACCCCCTCCCCGCTCTTCTAACTAAGGACTCTGGCCCACCAAGTGGAGAGTATAGGCCTTGAACTCCTTATCCTCCTGCTTTACCAGAGAGTTGGAGTTAGCAGTGTGGTTACACCAGTATATACATGCTACAGACAGACCGCAAGAATCATTCAAGCAAGGCAAGCACTCTACCAACTTAAGCCACATCCCTGGCACTTGCTTTACTCCTATAATACAAGTGAAGTCTTATAATGCTACTAGATAACCCTAAGATTCATGCTGAGATTAAAGTAATACTGACAAATTTCTGTTACATTAACATATTTTTAAAAGCAGAAAAATATTAGAAAGTTTTTTAACAGATATCTAACAATTATTCCAAAGCACAGCAGTGAACAATGACTAGTCATACAGCACATGAAGCAAATGGGAATAAAAATGTCGCCCTTCTCACTAAATATCTGGCTTGGAAGTTATGCTACAAAAATATAGTATTTATTAATATTTATATATAAAAGTAGTTTGTTACTGTAATTTTGAATGAATATATTTTTTAAATTACTCAATTTTTATTTTCAAATATTAATAGGTGTATTCATATAAACAAGTACTCTTTGGGAGTCCCAATGACCCTAATATCATTCTTATGGTAAAATACATATAGACTAATATTTGTCATCTTAGCCTTTTAATAAGTGTATAGATTCAGGGTTTTACATTCATAAATGGTATGTTCATAACACCTATTCATTCCCAGAAGTCTTCTCATTTTACAAAACTGAAAAACTCAATGCCTGTTAAGCAACAACTACCCATTTCCTGCCTTCCACACACCCCGGCAGCATGTGTTCCTGTGTGTCCCCAGGGATCAGACCATGGCACTGAACACCTGGGCTCTGCACTCCAGCAGCGCACAGGGCTCTGAATTCTTCTATTCCCCTGCTTGCCAATGCTTAACACTTCTTAAAACAGTGTAGAAATTTTAATGTGTGTGGGGTGTTTTTCTCATTGTGGCTTTGATTTGCACTCCCTAATAGTGATGATGAGTATCTTCATAGAATAACTGGCCATTTGTATGTAATTGGGGAAGGCATATTCAAATCCTTTGTACATTTTTAACTGGGTTGTTTTACTTTTCTTGTTTAGGAGTTCTTATACATGTAGGGGTTAGTTCCTTATTAGATGTGTTATTTGCAAATATTTCCTCCTTCTTTGTAGGTAGCCATTTCACCATCTGTTTTGACTCCTAAAAGTTTAAAATTCTCTTGTACTCAATTTTGCCTATATTGGTTGTTGCTGTCTCTAACTTCTAAGTAATATTCAAGAAAAACCATTCCCAAAGATCCAGGGCTGTGAAGCTTCTGCCCCATGTTTTCTTCTAAGACTTTTGTGGCTTCCAGTTCTTAAATTTAGGCTTTTGCCTATTAGGCATAGGAGGTTAGGTAACAGTCCACCTTCATTGTTTTATGCATAATGTTCAGTTTTCCAAAAGTATTTGTTGAAAAGGTGGCTCTTCTCTCTGAGACCACTGAAAAGTCTTGACACCCTTTTGAAAGGTGCTGGCCTTATCCTATGTAAGGTATTCATTTCTGGTAATTTAATATACCATGTTTTTGATGACTGAGACTTCTGCAGTAAGTTTGGAAGTTGGGCAATATGTTTGTTTTTACTTTTTATCAGGATTTTTTTTTTTTAAAAAAACTATTACTGGTACTCTGGCATTCCATTTGACCATTAAGATGGCATGTGTCTTCTATTTTTGCAAAAAAAATGTAATTGGGATTTTGATGATTACATTAAATCTGTAGATTTCTTTGAGTTGTTTATATCTTAGACATCATAACAATATTGTTTTCAAAAGCACAGATATCTTTCCAGTTTGTAACTTAATTCCTTTCAAAAATGCTTTCTAGTTTTCAGTTGGGCAGTCTTTCATCTTCTTGGCTAATTTATAAATTTCTTTTTCCTTTCTCTTGTTCCTTTTGGACATGGGGTCTTAGGAAGCCCCAGGTTGGACTTGAAGTCAACAATAACCTTGACTTTCTGCCCTCCTGTCTCCCCCTCTCAAGTGCTGGAATTACAGGCCTGTGCCATCATATTCAGGCTTGTGAAGTATATAGAGCAGCAGCTGCGAGGTGAGCATCCTACCAATTGAGCCTCACCCCAGTCCTAGTTAAGTTTATTTCTAAGCATTTATCTCTTTTTGATGTTACTGTAAGAATTATTCTTACTTTCTGTTTCTGATTGTTCAGTGTTAGTTCTCAGAAATGCAAATGATTTGCTGTTGTTATTGTTGACTTTATCACCTACTATTTTACTGAATTTATTGATTTTACGGTTTTTGTTTGTTTTGTTTTGGAATCTTTACTGCTTGGTACACGTATGCTCCCATCAAGACAAACAATTTTACACATCCTTTTAGATTTTGACATTTTTTTCTTTTTCTTGTGTAATTGCACTAGCCAAGATGTCAAGTTCTACATGAAAGACGAGTTCCAAGAGTGGACATCCTTGCCTTTTTATGACTACAGAAGAAAAATCCTTTTTTTTTTTTTTTTGAAACAGGGTTTCTCTGTGTAACAGCTCTGGCTGTCCTGGAACTAGCTCTATAGATCTAGATCAGGCTGGCCTTGATCTCAAAGAGATCTGCTTGCCTCTGCCAAGTGCTGGGATTAAAGGCATGTGCCACCACCACCTGGCAGAAAATCATTCTTTATCAATGCAGTATAACACTATCCCTGAGTTTTTCATATTGTGACTATTATTATCTTTGGGGTGCTTCTTTTGAACCTTACTGTGTTGAATTATCATGAAAGGGTGCCCGATTCTGACAAATGCCATTTATGCATTATTTCAGATAGGCATCTGTCTTAATTCCTACAACGAATCAATACAGCATATGACATCGACTGACTTACGTTGCATTCTAGCAAAAGTTTACTTGTTCATGGTGCAGTCTTAAAATGTTGCACAATCCAGTTTATTAATATTTTTGTTGATGGTTTTAACAATATTCAAAAAAAGCAATGATGATCTATAGGTTTGTTTCTGTGCTTATTAGGGCAATGCTGGCCTCATACGATGAGTCAGGGAGTGTGTTCCCTCAAGTCTTCAGAAAATTTTGAAAAAAAAAATGGTGTTACTTTTTGGGATATTTGATAGAATGGCTGTGAAACCGTTTTTGTTGCTAGGGGCTATTCTCCCTGCCTCCAGCCCCACTCATGGTCTCATTGTGTTGCATGGACTGGCCTCTGAATCAATACCCTTGCCTCAGTTTCAGAGTGCTAGGGTCATCACAAAAGCATATGCCATCACACAAAGATTGTTGGGAGATGTTTGATTACTGATTCAGTTTTTTTTTTTAACCTCTTAGAGATCTGTTCACATTTTTCTATCTCCACTGGTTTAGCTTTGGTAGCTATTGTTCCTGTCTATTTCATCTAAGTTACCCAATTTGTTGGTGTGTGACTGCTCATAGCACTCTCTTGCAAGTCTCTAAATGTCTGCTAAGTGGGTAGCAAGACCCACCTTTTCTTCTGATTTTAGTAATTTGAGTCTTCTCTTCCCCCACCCCATGCATATGGTTAAAGTTTGCCAATTTTGCTCATGTATTAAAAGAATCAGCTTTTGCGTTAAGTTTCTCCAAATTTTTTTGCTCTCATTTAGTTTATCTTTGCTCTAAACTCTATTCCCTTTGACTTTGGGATTGTTTTTCCTTTTCTACTTCCTTAGGGCACAAAGTTAGACTATGGTTTAAAAATATTTGCTTTTTAAATATTCTGCATGTAATTGTGTGTGTTGTGCATGTTCATGTGTATATAGGTGTATATGCATATGTGTGCATGCATATGGAACCCAGAACTTTATGTCAGGTAATGTCCTCAATCTTATAGATTGAGACAGGCTCTCTCACTTGAACTCAGAGTTCAAAGATTCAGCTAGTCTAGCCAGTCAGTTTGTCCCTGCTACCCCACCACCACTTTTCCCTCATGACTTTAGGGACTCTCTTTAAACCCACTAAGTCCACTTCGTGTTGCCAGTTCATGCACGGGTGCAGGGTCATCGCTGAAACATGAGTATTCCTCTAATTTTAACTGTATTTCAGTCTTTTTGTTTATGAAATATATAGATTTTAGCCACAAATAAATATAACTTAAAATGAATTTCCCAACACTGATACTTTGGTAAGATAAAACTAACTTGATATAGCAAAAATTTATTCAGGTATCATTTGGTACAACTTTCATGCGTTTATGAAAACAAACACTACAAAAGTTGAAGACCTAGTACTTTCACTAAATCCCTGCTTTCTCTAAGAATCCTTATATAAACTGACAGACTCATGATAAAAAATCAAACAAAACAGAAAGAAGAAAATGCCTATGGAGACAATAGCCATCTTTAATAACAGGTTTTCAAGTAAGCAACTGTCATGCTTTGCTCCTGGATATGTGGATGAAGGCACAGACCTTCCCATTACAATCTGGCTCTTAATCTTCAGAAAGCATTATTCACCCGATAGCTCTATGCTTAACTGAGGGGTCTAAAATGGCTCTAGCCACACTCTTCTACCTATACAGACAACACTTGAATTAAAAGGTTGGACGTTGTCTTTCTTGAACTGCCTTACTGTCTTAATTTGCTTATTATCTTTATTATTATTTAAAAAGAATAAAAATCTCTCATAAAAATAAAAATCCACCGGAACAGTCTTTTCTAGTTGTATAGCTGTCATAAGCAATTGTCATTTTTGGCCATTGAATACACCTGCTTAGGAGAGTCAAAGCCCGTGCTCAAGCTGCCCATGGAGACTCAACAAGTAAAGGCTTGAAAAGAAAAACAGAAGCACGGCAAGTCCCACTTACTATGCACTGTTTTTAAAGAAAAGGTTTTTCTCTGTCTTGGATAAAATATAAAAGTAGCACGGAGTAACAAAACGTTTTATTAATGCTTACTGTGAAATACTATGCAATTCAAGTCTTAATTAAATATGCCCCAACCCAAGAAAAAAAAAAACCCAAACCCTAACCAAATTGCATTTGCCACCAAATGACTAACATGTACACAACAGTTGGAAACTGTCAAAATATTTTACAGCTCAATTGTAATTACCAACCAAGTCTAAGCATGCCCTTGGGTGGGCGCTTTCCACATTTGAGGGCTGCAGAGCATCAAGCGGCAGTCACTTTCCTGCAATTCCTAATTTATACATTTACAACTCCCAAATACCTCCAAAAGTTTTATTGTCATTAGTAAAAACACTCAGTAAAATATCAATATGATATAATAACTTATCATTTTCATCTATTCACTAGCAAGGACAACCTTTAAAGGTTATTGGCTAATCTTTTATTACACTCAAATATAACTAATAATTATGCTTGGTGATGAGTCATAAATGCATACAATGATTACTAAGTTATTTGTCTTTGAAAAAATGTATCAAATGATCTGGAGACATAAATGTTTTCTGTTGTCCTTATCACAATAGATGTAGCCAAAAATAAAGGGGAAGGTGTGATTGGGGTAAAGTGTCAATATGGAAGTACAGCTGGTGAGTCTCCAGAGCAGTGAATGCAGACATCGTTTGCCATTTGAAGTAGGACAGCATCCAGCCACTCTTCCCTCCTTACCAGAGAGTGTACAGATTGAGACTTTGCAATTAGCCACACTTGGTATCTCTTCCCCATAGAAAAGAAGTTTTAATTACAAAGCACCAGTGGAGTGCACTCCTGCTAAGAATCATGTACATCCATAGCCTTTTTATCACTCGAGGTCAGACATACAAGTAGGATATACTACGGAATGTACAAACTGTTTTTCGGTTTGCCTGTGAATTAATGAAGAAAAGTTTAAAAGAACTAAATACATTTTTGTTAAGATTCTTGGAAACACCATAATCAGAAACTAATAGACTGTTTAAAAGGAAACCAAAAATGATGATGATTGGCACATAGTCAAAAGAGCTACAGGTCAGTTCTTCACACTAGAAACTTCTGTCTTGAATAATATTTGGCCACAAAGTTTATGAAAATTAAGTATATATTCCAGTAATAGTGTCTAGGCAGGAAATATCCTATTATTTTATATGTTAATATCCCCAAAAGTTATAGAAACATTTTCTTAGAGACATATGCTTACCTGTATGCAAAGCATATACGAATGCATTATTATATACTGACCATATCATAAATGGAAATGTTCAGAGAGAATATAAAGATTAAATGAATAATTTAAATGTTGATGGTGTAGAAACCTTTTTTTCTCATGATAAAAATAGAGGAGAAGGAAGTATAGCAGATAATCATAGGTAGTTCAAGATCTCAAGGTCTACTTCTAAAGTGTGCTTTGTGTGGTCAGACTTTTCAGCTGACCGAGCTTCTTCACAAAAATACAGAAGTCAGAATTCAGAAAGCATAATATTAGCTGGCTCAGCAAATCAGGATCCTACTCCCTGGGCCACTTAAGAAGGTTTGTTGCTCTTCAGTTAGTAAAGCTCTATTGCTGATGTCAACTGGAGTTATAAACGACTGATCATTTTTAACTTGCATTTTAAATCAAGGTAGAAAATTCTATTTTCAAGTTATCAAACTGTAAAGACTATAAAGACTTTTTAAAAATACAGATGACAAGGAGCACTTTAGCAATAAAATAAAATGATGAAAGTATGTTTGTAGTGTATTTTGTTGCTAACCCAACACCCATTTTCCTTGGGAAACAGGTAGAGTTTACTTTCTAACTCACCTTCCAGACAAAGACTGTATAACAAAGCTGGGTGACACAGTTCTGGGCAATGTGAAAATTCTATGGGATTATGAATGTCAATACAAATAAAAATCATGTTCAAGCTCTTATTTACAGTTTTAAAAAAGCCAATATGGTTTCAGATTCCATACTGCAATAAATACTCTGAAATATCACTACTGGTCTGGCATGACAGAAGAGTACTGACAACCATCTGAGGCAGGGACAAGTGAAGTCTTCTCTGCCCTTCTCCTGTCGGAGGATGCTTTTGCATCCAGATAAGGTTAAACAAAAAAGGAAAATAAAGTGGCAACTTTGAAATCCCCTTCCTTCACTGGGTACCATCTTTTCTCTGACATGAGAGCCTTGTGCTGGGTGAGTAAAACTGCTCACACTAAGCTGCATATTAATTGCTAATAAATATTTAAAATTAATTTTGGACCAAAATATGCAGACTAAAGTTTGAATAGTATATTCGTTCTGCTCCCAACTCTCTGTCTGAAGCAGTACTTGAGCATTACACATATACTTTGAAAGTCATTGTTTTAAATGATACAGTGGGCTACATCTGTTTAATGAAAACATGACAATGTTATGATGTGGCGGTTATGATCGTCACCGTTATCACTTACACTTTGAGAAGACAAACAGTACATAAGCAAACGATTGTAAATGCTTTCATGCTGGGTCTGGTGGTACCTGAGGTAGAGGCAGGAGGATCAACTTCAAGTCCAGACTGAGACTAAGAAACCCAGTCTGGAAAAAAGAAAAAAAGAAAGAAAAAGGGTGGGCGGGGGATGAGGGGCTAGTATCTCAGTGAAAGAGCACTTACTTTGCGCTCACGAGACCCACAGTTCCATCTCCAGTACCATAAAATAAACGCCCGACCAGCTGACTGACCCAATGAGTCTCTTATCATTGTAAAGTGTCAAGAACGGGACCGACCTCACAAAAGCACAATGATTTCCTTCTGTCTGTCAAGTTGTATTAAACATATATACATTATATGCTGACATGCAGGAGCTAGCAATGCCACATGTTTACATGCCATGTTTCACTGCAATTAACTTAATATGAAACAGACTTAGAAAATCTTGTTGTGATTCCTGTATTTTCAATCTACAAAATTATCCTTTGACACGAATCTTAACCGGTCAGTCAGTGACGTGGCCGGCACAGAGCTTCATCAGCTCACAGTCCATTATCAGGAAAGTGTCAGAGATGCCCATGCCAATGAGTCGCTGAAACTCAAGAATCGTAAACATTACTGGATATAGTGTGATGACCGAGGTAAACAGGTTCCCACACAAGATTACAAACAGAACCTGTTGTTAACATATACTTCACGGTGTCATCTAAAGGATGAGGTGGTCTTTACTGGACTCCTGCATATGGGCACAAGTAAATGCCCCCCACTCCACATTTAGAAGGAGTATGTGGCTGTCCTGCACTACTCCCACCATAGCAATACAGAGACCTAGACTAGAAGTAGGTGGGGAGGATTGTTCTATTTTTTTGTTTGTGTTTGTTTCCAGAGCTTTTACGTTCTTTGAATACTACTGGGAATCACGAGGAGGTTTTGACAGCTTGGGCATACCAACTGACATTTACTGTAATTAAGAAAAACCTGACTCGTCATACTGTATCCAGTAGTGTTTATGATTCTTCAGTTCCAACGACTGTTTCTCATTTGCATTGACATTCTGACACTTTTCCTGAAAATGGACTGTACATTTTCAAATAATAATAACACATTTTACATGTTACACAAGTAACTTAGTTTTATGAAAACTATTTTCAAAAAGACAATCTCTTCAACTTCTGGCTAAAAAAATGGATTTTCCTGTCGGTTTTCTGTTTCAGTCTGGTGTGACATATTTGGCTCAAATAAAAGAATACAATCTAGCACATCAAAGTACAGTCGGAAGGAGGTCTTTTTTTAAGATACTTTTTTTACATGTATTCATTAATCTGTTTATTTTGTGTGTAGATATGGGTGGAGGCTGGAGCACAATGTGTGGGGACGGGTTCTCTCCTTCCACCATGTGGGGCCTGAGGATTGAACTCAGGTTGTCAGTCTTGGCAGGAAGTGGATCATCTACTGAGTCACCTCACTGTCCCAGGAAAGGGAATTTCTAAAGGTCTTTTAAGACAATGGTAGATATTTTTCTTTGCTATTACACCGTGTGTGTGTGTGTGTGTGTATTGAGAGAGAGAATCTACAAAAATTGATTTCTTACAGGTTTGCTGCAGTGTAGAATCTGAAACCGTGCGTTTAAATTTTGTTCTATCAGAACCTAGTGGCTTACCTTGCCCTTACAAACTCTGCTTCCCTTACCTCTTAATAATTTAATAGTATATAAAAATTGTTCATTTGGTAAACTATTCCTTGAATTATACAGATCTTACACATGTTAACATAACATATAATGATATAATGTTTAAAAATATTACCCTAATACCAGCCTTAACTCTTCAGAAAAGACTTCAGAAATACTGGAGAATGTCAAGTTCAAAGTGGCAGATCAGAGATTTTCCATTTTTGTTCAAAAGCAAAAATTTTACCATTGGTAATTAATTTGTTGTTTTTCAAGAATACAAAAATCAAATAATTGTGAATAACCAGCTTGTCAGTCATTCTTTCAAGTAAAAATAGTATTTTCTGAAAAAAGGTAACCCTGAGCATGCAATCCATCACCCAGTGCCCTTTCTGGGTATCACAACGCTGCTTCAGAGTACAACAAAGCGTATACTTCTCATTTTGTCTCACAGAACAGTAGTGGCATGCATACACAAAAAGATCAAGATTTTAAAAGTCAGCAATGTTAGCTGATTTATAAACACTCCCATAGAAGCCTGGCTTGAAAAGCAACAGCTATTTCGAAGACAGTCAGGGAAAGCCCCTGCCCAAGGCTCCCTACTGAAGGCTCAGTCTGCAGCTGGAGGCACAGCTGAAAGGTAACTGCACCGCCACGAGGGACGTGAGCCCTAGTAGAGCTAGCATGCCTGAATGCCATGTCTTAGAAAGGTGTGTGGGGACCCTTCCATCTTTGCTTTCTGTACCATGCAGCCAACAGCCTCTCACCCTTGCCCTGCTGCCTTGATCTGCTACTTTACCTCAGCCCCAAAGCAATGGAGCCAGCTGACCTGAGGATTCAAATCCCTCAGACTGTGAGCCAGACACACCTTCCCTTTGTTCCCTGAGTATTTTGTCCAGCAACAAAAAATGGCTAATGCACTTATGGAGAACATGATGACCATGACTTTTGATCATGCTATGCAAATGTTCAGTTAGCAAAAGGCAAGCCTTATCTCAGTCTCATTATGAAAATGGTCTTTCCATTGTCTTCAAAAACTCATCAGTGTTTTGTAGGCCCTACTGATCACACTTGGAAATCAGCTGACTGGCTCAGGGCAGATGCTGTTTTTCTACCACGTATTTATTTCCCTTAGGATACTAAGCCCTGGACTAGGCTACTCGAGCACAGGAGCTGAGTGTGGATTCCCAGCAGGCACAGTGGTGCATATCAGCCCCAGCAGCATAGTACAGCAGCAGCATTACTGCTTTCCATCCTCATGATCACATACAGCTCTACGGAGAGCTGAGGCGCAGTACCATATCAGTTTTCTATTTTATATATAGTACAATATTTACAACTTGAACCGTTGTGAGCTGGAAGTCTTCTGTACTCAAAGTTTGAAGACAATGTTACTTCTTCAATGTACACACACGCTATCCCCAAGAGTACTCTGAGGGCTGTCAGATCTATCAGTGGAAAGAGCCATGAACCTTTCTTCTTTGTGAATCTTTATTAAATCTCCAAATACCACTTCAAGGATCTTAAAACTGCTAAGGAGGGAGGGAAAGATGAAAAAACAAAATAAAACAAACAAACAAAAACCCTTCCATGGTCAGGAAATGTCTTGTGGTCATCATCTAGAAGAAACTGCTAGGACAACAGGAAGATACACTTACAGCAGCAGCACTTGGTATTGTCGCTGCATGCTCTGTACTGCCCTAAGAAAACAAGCACCATTGTTACCCTTATTTTACAAATGAGTGCTCTGAGGGAAGAGAGGGGAAATAGCATGCTCTAGTTATTAAAGGTGCTGCTTGTGGGCCCTGTGATTGCACACAGAGTGCAGCTTACTCTGTGATCACAAGGTATCAAGTACCCCAGATTTGGCCCAGAAGCCTTAAAACAATGCTCTGGGCAGCTGACACAGAACTCAAAACCACTCTACTAGACTGGAGATCTGAATTCTAGTGTGTTCCTAAGGTTATTGAGGATGGGGGTGGGGGTTTTGGAGACTGACTACAGGCCCTCAAGCATGCTAAGAAGGGGCACTACCACAGAGCTACAGCCCAGAGTAGGTTTTAGCATCTGTAAAACAATCAAGCAAAGGAAGAACGAGATTAAGATTCATTTAAAATACATTGAGCAAATACTAAACCCAAAGAATATACATTATTAAAAGTAAGACCTAATTTATCAAAGTCTTACACATCTAGACAGAGTCTGATGGAAGGCCTCTGTAGCCATTTTATCTTGCACTTTTAAACCTGGCATGCTTTTCAGTAATAAATTAAGTGGACCCAAATAACAAAGAAGCTTAATGGCTCTTCTCTTAAAACAAAAATAAAACAAAAAACCTTGGGCTAGAGAAATAGGTCAGCAGTTAGGAGCACTGGCTGCTCTTCCAGAGGTCCTGAGTTCAATTCCCAGCAACCATATGGTGGCTCACAACCATCTGCAATGAGATCTGGTGCCCTCTTCTGGCCTGCAGGCATACATGTAGGCAGAACACTGTCTACATAATAATAAACAAACAAAGGTGCCATAAATAGCAATGTAGTGCGCTAGTATTTTTTTCCTGATTTTTGAAACTTTATTATTTTATGTGTATGGGTGTTGTGGCTACATGTATGCCTGTACACCACTGTGTACCTGGTGCTACAGAGGCCACCAGAAGGCAACAGAACCCCTGGGGCCGCAATTACAGATGGTTGTGAGTAGCTAGGTAGGTGATGGGAATGGAACCTGGCTTCTCCAGTGTTCTTAACCACTGAAACACCTCTCATGTAGCCAAAAGGGGGTCTTAAACTCCTGATCCTCCTGCCTCCACCTTCTAAGTACTGGGATTATAGGCATGTGATACCACACCTATTATGCAATGTTCACAGGGGAACCCAGGGCTTTGTGCATGCCAGGTAAGCCGTCTGATCTACACCTCCCAGCTCCCATTCTTTCATTTAACAAAAATCTACTGACCATTCTTAAATGTGAGACTTGGCAATATAATGGTAGGCAAAACAAGTACCTGAATTATGGTGTTTATAATACTTAACAATAAGAAAAAACTTAAAAGTGGCTAAAGGTTTTATTTTAAAAATAAGACACAATGTTTTAAAGTCATTTTAAAAGCTCATTAATAGTTTCCCCAACAAGATTTGCACATAAGTTTTATTCAACAGGTTTCCAAAGCTACTTAAATTTTTTTCTCTGTAAATATTTTATTTTTTTTAAAAAAGAAAACAAACTATCTTTTTTCATTTTACATACCAATCCCACTTCCCCCTCCCTCCCCTCCTTCCCATACCCTCCACCTACCTTCCCTCCCCATTCCCATCCACTCCTCAGAGAGGGTAAGGCGCATTGCTTTGGGGAAGGTCCAAGGCCCTCCTACCATATCTAGGCAGAACAAGGTATCCATCTAAAGAGAATAGGCTCCAAAAAGCCAATACAATCAGTAAGGATAAATCCTGGTGTCCCTGCCAATGGGCCCCTCAGTCTGCCCCAGCCATACAACTATCACCCACATTCAAAGGGTCCAGTTTGGATCTATGCTGGTTCCTTCCCTGTCCGGCTGGAGTTGGTGAGCTCCCATTAGCTCAGGTGAGCTATTTCAGTGGGTGTCCCCTATCATGGTCTTGACCTCTTTGCTCATATTCTCACTCCTCCCACTCTTCAGCTGGACTTTGGGAGCTCAGTCCAGTGCTCTACTGCGGGTCTCTGCCTCTGTTTCCATCAGTTGCTGGATAAAGGTTCTATGGGGATGTTTAAGATATTCATCAATCCTACTACAGGGCAAGGCTAGTTTGGGCACCCTCTCCTCTATTGCTTAGGGTCTTAGCTGGGGTCATCCTTGTGGAATCCTGGGAATTTCTGTAGAGCCAGGTTTCTTGCTAGCTTCATATTGGCTCCCTCAATCAAATATCTCTCTCCTCGCTCTCATTTCTGTTCTTCCTCCATCTCGACTATCCTGTGCCCTCAAGTTCTCCTCCCCCTCCCCTACTTTTAAAATTTTAAACTGTATTTTATTCATTCATGTATGTCTAGAGGGGCAAGGATATGGCTTTGACATAAAATTTCTGCTCAGTTTCTAATCTTAAAAACATCTTTTAGTTCCTTTCTCTTGAAACTTTCTTTGGAAAGGGAATCTAAGATCTGTTGGTACACTATAATCATAGTACTTGGGAGGGTGAAGGCCAGAAGATCAGGAGTTCAAGGCCAGCCTTGGATACATGACTTTCAAAGACCCAAAGATCAAGCAAAGGCAAAACCAAGAGGGGCAGCTCAAAGGATTTAAAAATGTTGGCCATACAAGCCTGACAACCCGAGTTCACTCTCTAGAATAGAGGCAGCAGAGTCTCCAGGAAGTTCAGAGGCCAGTTAGTCTACAGCATGTAGCACAGGGGATGAAGAAAGAGAAACCTTGACTCAGAAAAAAGGTGAAGAATGTGAGAATCAGTGAACTCATAAAACTGTCCTTTGACATCCATAAATACACCACGGTACTTACATAGCTGCACTCACCCATATACATATGCACGTGCATGTATACTCAATTAAAAAATGATAAGCTAGCAATGTCTCATGAAGACTGCTCAAGAATTTGAGACATTATTCCTTGACCTGTGAACAGAACTCAGCTTAACTCTTTTGAGTTAAATGTTTAAAGCACATACAAATGTGCACACATAAATTCAACAGAAATGTACTCAGGCACTACGATGTGCCAGACACTGCTCTAGGCAACTGAGATGTAAAGTAAACCAAAATCCATGCTTTGGCAAGTAAAGAAGTGCATTTTTCAATTACACATGGAATCACATTCTAGATAATAATATTCAAGGCTATAAAACAATGCCCAATAAATTTAAAAGTAATATGAAATTAAGAAACTAAGAAGAAAAGGGTATTTTTGTAAACTCCCAACAATTTGCATATGAGTAACAGTTCTAAATAACTCACAGCTCAAAAAATTAGTATTTTTCAATGAAATGGGGGGAACCCGTGAAATTTACACAATTAGAACAATAACACAACAAGGACATATGGGCCACTTAGCTTCTCTATCTGAAAAGAACAAAGGCCAGGTGTCAATTAGCTCAGCTCCAACGAAGAAACCAGGAAAAAGAAGAGTAAAGGTAAATGAAGTGGAAACATAGAGAGGAAAAAAACCAATGAAAGTACAGCGAAGTTAGGAGATCCAAAAAGCATATAAACCTCTAACCAGACTGATTAGGGAGGAACGACAGGCAAAGTACAATGGAAAGACACTTGTACAGGGCCTTGGGTTTTAATCTCATTGAGGCAAAACAAAAACAACAAAAATCCCAAAACTAAATAACTTATATCAGAGAGGACACTAGTAATATCACTATTGATTTTACAGATTTTAAGAAGATAATGATAATATCATTAGCAACTTCATGCAATATATCTGTCGGTAAGATGAATGGGGAGAAGTCTGTGAAATATATAAACTCCAAAAGCTCTCAAGAAAACATACGAGCTGTGAATAAGTCCCTGTTTGATCTCCAATAACTATAAACAAAACTATAATTTATAAAAAACTTATAAATAAAAACTATAACAGAACACTTACATAACTGTATCTACTAAGGGGAAACAACTTGTAGAAGACTTTTCCAAAATGAAGCTTCAGTCATACATGACTTCACTGGTAATTCTCCCAAACCACAAGTTTTGAAAAGATAATTTCAGTTTTATGCAAATAAAGAATGGCCACATTACAGTAGCCTACATATGTAATCCCAGCACTTGGCAGGTTGATAGAGGACCATACTGAGGTACATGGTGAATTCATATATATAAAGACAACAAGTAAAAGACACATAATAAACTGTGCTGGCCAGAATAAGTGGTACATTTTATATGCACTGAAAGAACAGTTTGCTAGGAATTGTATACCCAGCAAAGTATCCTTCAGGAATAAAAGGGAAATCAAGGAAACCTCAGAAGAAAGAAAACTTAAGAGTTTATTGTCAACAGATTTATATCAAGTAAATTAACAAAAAATAAATAAGACTTGCTAGGTGACTGAGGGTGACCTTGAACTCCTGATCCTCCTGCTTCCACCTCCAAGACACTAGCACAGGCGCTCACTGTAATCAGGTTCATTTATCAACCTGAACAGATCTAACCATTTCATTCTTCTGTTCCTCATAATTTTTCTCCAATGAAGCTTTCTAAATAACTTTCAGTTATTAATAATTGAAGCATAAAATTATTCCTTTGTTTGAAATGCTTCTCCATGCATTCTGCTTCTTTTTTCCAGCTCAGAGACTACTTATTACCACAAAGTACAATAGGTCACTTAGGGAAGTCATGTGATCAGGAACCAGCACACTGGTGCGAGCCAGCCAGCAATTCCATGATGCATAAAACAGACCATGGATTGGACTTGGTTTTAAATTAAATCATCTATGACAAATTAATATTCCTTTAAAAAGAACTAATTTCATTTTTACATGAAATTAAGCAAAATATAATGTGGAAGGTGATTTTTCCATAATAAGTGCTTTAAATCATTTTACATATATCAGCCAGAAATTAACCATGATCTTATAACACATACAGTTATTTTGGAGACATCACTTACTATTTTTTATTCAGAACCAAATAAAAAGCTTTTGAAATAATCATAGCTTCAAGTATTTTGGTCCCAAGTAAAACAAATAAGATGACTGAGAAAAAAAAATTAGCTTTTGTAAATATCATCTAGTGGTGATTCCTTCTTAATGGTATGCATTCAATACCCATATTTCTGAGTGTGTCTTTTTTTTAAAACTATGTCTTTGTGATATAAAAGGGAAAAAAAGTCAAGAAACAGTTTACTTAAAGAACAATGCCTTAAAAACTGAAGATAATTTCAACAGAATCCCAAGGAAACTACATGTTCCACTGGCTTTACCCCTCTCCTTCCACATTTTTTATATTTTAGAAACTATTTTGTTTTCTTTTTCTTTTTCTCCTTCTACCCCAAGGCAAGTACCCCCTGAAAGAACAATATATCAACTCTAGTCCCAAGGTTCAAATTGGGCTAAATATGCTGATTCTTTTAATTGTAGAAATGTGTGACTTTTTCCTATATTTAGCAACAGTCAGGTAGGAATCATCCTGAACTCAGTATAGGGAGGAGCCAACAAAGAAACACACTTAAAAGAAAAGGTTTGAAATGTTGCTATAAATCATGACTAAAATGCTCCCACTGTCTGAGAAACTGTACCACTGGACTTCTCTTGACACCATGCAGCAAATGTTCATCACTACAGTTGGTACACAGCATGACAACTACGATGAGCGGGGCTCTTGGTAAGGTACTACCGTTTCTTTCTTGCTAAATTAAGCGCTGGTGTTTATGCTACCAATTACCTTCAAACTATGATCACCTCAGATATTGCTGATATTCCTCTATAGGATGGCATCTCTAATTCTTTTAAATCTATGAATCTTCCAAAGAACTATTGTATTCAACTAAAATGCTTTTGAATTCAACTAAAGAAGGAAGTTCTCAATTCCAAAAAAATTGGGTTTTTAACAGATTTGATTATGAACTGCTTATGCCACTGGCCATTTCTCTACACTAAATATAGCTTAAATCTATAATTTATTGCCACCCATATATTTCTGACACAAACTAGAAGATATTAACAGGAAGATTAAAGTAGGAACTGAAGTAAACTTAACTAGGAAGATTTATGAGGTGAAGATAATTATTTTTTAAATGCCCATAACTCACTACAACTTAAATAAGGAAACATTTACTTGTACATACTTATGTCCAGATCAAAAATGATGCCTGTTAAGATGGGTACACTCAATTAGTTTCACAAAACCAAGGCAAGTCTACTGCTATTTCTAGGGCTTTGTAGGAAAAGAAATCTTTCTCTAAGACACTGTGCTAGTGGCCGTACATGAAAGGCGGGATTCTGGGAAAACCATGCTGCTGTATTAAGCCGGAGCTGCTGCTAACAGTACCTTGCTGCAGTTGACTATGTAAAATGATGCAGTACAAAGAACATATTTCTCAAAAAGACATTTTAAAACATAGCTTGTGTTGAGACTAAAACATGCGGCCAAACATAAACTGATATTCTTTCGTCAGTATATTTTATTTTAAACTCCCAAACTCAGATACAGAAAATACTAGGCACTATTTAGAGAATTTCAAGGCAGAGAAAATGTAAAGTGAGTTGTCCCATGTACATCTGCTTTGCTCAATGAATTACATTTTCTGAATAAACAATTGTTGAGGAAATTTTTAGCCTCACTCTTTCATATTTCTTGTTTTGGTAGTACCTTAGCAGACTGAGTTATCTGGTCCTTAAGTTTCGATCTATTACTCAGTGAATTATAGGATCCCCAAATATACTGAACACTATTACTTTAAAGTCTCCAATAGCTATTATTTTAAATAAAAGAGTCTCTTGTTATTGTTGTTGCTTGTTGTTGTTGTTGTTTTTTAAGTATAGTTAGTGTTGACTGCCTACTTGACAGTATCTGGTATGGTCCAGGGGATTTAGGCATATGTGTGAAGGATTACATTGATGAGGTTAGCCTCTGGACATGCCTTTAAAATGTCTTGATGAGGTTAAATGAGATACAAAGAACCACTCTGCATGTGTGTGGCACTATTACCTACAACTGGGTCCTGGACTGTGCCCAGTGGAGAAAGCTGGCGGAGGAGGAGCAATCACTGGTCTCTGCTCCCTGACTGGATGCTTTATGAGCAATTGCCTGAAGCTCCTGTGACCAGACTGCCCTTCCTTAGTAAACTGTCCATTCAAACTATGTGCTAAAATAACCCTTTCTCTTCTAAAGCTTCTGTCAGGGCATTTTATACAGCACCAGAAAAATTAACCAAGACAGAAAATGACTGTCTGGTGAATCTGTCTTAAAATTTCTAATTGTCAGAAATGCAACACATTTACCTGTAATATAAGGAATTACCAAACTTTGCCTCAGATTCTTTATTTGAACAGGGACCTGGATAAAGGACAGTAACTTTATTAAGAATTGAGAAAATCAGAGTAGAATATCAAGTCTGGAAGGAAAAGTAAGAGTTTCATTTTGAAAAAAAAAATGATGTGGAGCAAGGATAGGTGGGACTAGCAGGCAGAGAGTATAAATAGAAGAAAATAATCTGGGAAGAGCAAGAGAACAAGGAGAGGAGGACATCAGGGGTCAGTCACGCAGCCAGTCACAGATTAAGAAGGAAAGAAAGGTATACAGAAATAGAGGAAGATAAAAGCCTAGAGGCAAAAGATAGCTGGGATAACTGAAGCTAAGGAAAGCTGTCGTGAAACAAGCCTAGCTAAGGCCGGGCATATATAACTAAGAATAAGCCTCCCCGTGTGATTTGCTTGGGAGTTAGGTGGCAGGCCTTCCTGCGCCCCCCCCAAAAAAGAGTAAAACATCACACAACATTTTGTTTTCCATCGTGGGGCTCAAATATCTATCTAGGGCCTGAGAAAGCTGGAAGAAAAGAAAAGTATATGGCTCCTTTTAGAGGCGCTGCTGTTCAGCTGGCAGCACTAACTAGAAGCTAGAAACGGCAAACTAAGTAAAATGGCTTGTGGCAGCACAGGTACAGGCTTCCACAGCTAGGAATGTTTAACGCAGTTCCCAGTCACGACCCTCTGACAGGCTGCAAGCTTTAGGCTTGGTTTTCATAACCCGCTAGAGTATGTGGAGGATGCAGGTCACAAAAGGCTAAAAGATATGCAGTAAAAGAGGTCCAGACGAAAAAACCCTCTAAACAGGTTCCACTGTGTTTTACAATGTGCATAGGCTTAAGAAAGAAAGAAAATGGGTTTAGGTAGTCATAGCAAGAAAGCGAATAAAAATAATAGTAAAGTCTTTAAAGAGAAAAAAGCCACATAAAGATGGGAGACACACAGGGAGTCTGGATCCTGTAAAGGGTTGTGTTGATTTTGAATTTTTTGATTGCTAAAAAGCAAAGGACAGCAAATACCTGGAACTGAAAGAGGGGCTGTGGACATAAACCAGCCTAGATACTTTAAGAATGCCCTAACTTTAAAACGTCAAAAAATGCATTTGTAAAATGGAAATAACAAGAAGTGGTTTTGCTTTAGTTTCCACAGGAAACAAGAGGCTGTGGATTCATACAAGGTTGATTTGGATCTGGTCTGATCAAGGAAGAGCTCCTGAATCTTGACAGGTGATATCAGTAAAGGCTACAACTGCTCTTCCCAGGACTTGGCTAATTTCTCAAATTTTCTCTCTTGTGCCCTAAAAATACTTTGCCCACATTCAGCAGGAATCAGTCTAGAGAACACAACATCCACATTCCCAAAAGAAATGGGGATGTGGGTGGTTTTCGGTTATTTTGAGGGTCATGGATGTTGTTATAATTTGGGGGATATAGAAATATAGGAATACCAGGATAAAAAGACAACTATTAATCTCACATACTTTGCATTGGCATGAACTTTGGTATATGGGTACAAATTCAAAGTCAATTTTGTTACACTGTATATGTTTTTTATTCTTGTGTAAAGGACTTTTGTATATTGATACAAATTTAAGGTAATTTTTGTTAGAATACACTGTATATGTTTCTACTCTTGTTTAAAGGATTTTGTATATTAATACTAATTAAAGGTTATTTTTGTTACAATATACTGTATATACGTTTTTGCTCTTGTTTGAGGTTTTTTTTTTTTTTTTTACCTATGCAGTTCTATTAAAATATAAGGTAAAATTCTAGGTTTTGAAAACTATTATTACAAATTATTTAGGATAATCAAGAAACACAGGTCAGTAGTTAGTCATATAATAATCAAATTTGTAGATATGCTAGGTATGTTTTCCAGATCACAGAGATATATTTTGATAGATAGATGGTCTCCAACCCTTTAAAAGACCTACAGAATATGGCATTTAAAATGTTTTGTTAATTTAGGGGTTTTCATTACAATGAGATACATCTTCTTCTGGCAGCACCAATTTACTGCAGAGACGATGGGCATAGAAGAAACTACTTATGGAGTTTGCTGTCACTGTGGCAAGATTAGCCATTTGGGCAAGAAGCTACTCTTGCCTGGACTGCTTGACAGTATGTTGTATAAAATGGACATACAAGACCCACAGGAAAGGGACCAGTGAACTTTGCTGGACTAAACAAGGCAGGATGGTCCATCAGGGTTCCTGCTTCCCAGAAGAAACTGTCAAACATTCTGTAGGACAGAGGAAAATAATTGACAAATTTTGCCAATATAGGCAGGCCAATCTTTCAAATTTCCTACTTCATTGCAAAGTCTGCCAGATACAATGGGCCTATAGGCTGAAGATGGATGCCCCAACATTGCAGAGGAACTTTGGGTGACTGTCCAGGCAGTCAGATGTTTCTATTATTTCTAGAGTTATTGGTAGTCATTTGCAATGTACTTATTTCTTTACTTAAATATTATATCCTTCTGGTGTCTCTGATGGAGTTGAAGACTAGATAGTCATAGTTGCAGTTTTTCTTAGATATGAGAGAAAATAACTTAGCTATAAAATTTTGGATTTATTAAGATAGGGTAGATTATGGAGTACTTTCTTTAAATTTACCAGAAACAAAAGAATTGGGATTCAGTACATTATGAATGTAATCTTTACTTGATAATTGTTGTTATTGTATACAGTCGTATTATGTTAAAGTCAAATTTTCATGTTTGTTTAGAAAGAAAAAAGGGGAAATGTTAGGGAATATTATTTTTAGGTGTGTGATTTTTGTTCATGCTGCATTTGTTTAACTCTGTAAAGCTATGTTACTTTGCCTGTCTAAAACACCTGATCATCATAATAAAGACCTAGAAATGCTGACTTTTTGTTTGTATGTTTGTTTGTTTTGTTTTTCAAGACAGAGTTTCTCTGTATAACAGTCCTAGTTATCTTGGAACTCATTTTGTAAACCAGGCTGGCCTTGAACTCACTGAGATCCGCCTGCCTCTGCCTCCCAAGTGCTGGGATTAAGGGCGTGTGCCACTAGAGACCAGTGAGAAATGCTGACTTGTATATCCAGTGTTTAATACAACACTGGCATATTGTGAGCACACCATAACTTTCAGTTATAGTAAAAGCCTCATAGCATTAACTTTACTATAGGAAACATCTTTAAGCATATGGTTCAATATTTAAAACATCTTTGAATGAGTAAACTCAACAATCCAATTATCTTCAAACTAGAATTTTTGGAATAACTCTTGATTCTTACTCTACCCGTTAGCCCTTCCAAACTATTCTTTAGTTGTGGTGTCTATTACTAGCATTTATTTTTCCCTTCCACCTATACCACGTTTTGTTCTGACATAGGGTTCCACATATCTTGGGTAGACCTTGAACTTGCTAGACAGCCTTAAACTCTGATCTTTCTGTCTCTACTTCCTGAGTGTTAGGATTAGCAACACACTCAGTTTGTGCAGTGCTGGGGATCAAACTCAGATCTTCAAACATGAGACAGACACTCTACCAACTGAGCAAAGTCCTCAGCTCCCAGCTTTACTCCACTATGCCACGATTTCATGTGATCTCTGACCTGGAATATTGTAAAAGTCTCCTATCTAAGCCCTGTCTTCAGTTTCTTCACTCTATTTTTATATACTGTCTTTAAAGTTCTCATTCTACTGAAATCCGATCATGGTTTTTATTTATCAAAAGGAAACCAAAGATGGGCAAGGCTGAACCTGAAAATGAAATGAGTGAGCCAAGGTTCTGGAGGCATGGCTCTCATAAATTTATTGTGGCCTCAGGTAACGATGGGAAACATCACAGTGAAGCTCAAGCTGATGACAGACAAGGAAAGGAGGGAGAAGGCAATGCAGTTGGAAATGTTCAGTCTGTTCTTAAACGTTGCTGTATAGGAGTGTTGCTCAGGGCCCACTCTGCTTCTATAGTGATGATGACGGAATTTATATTCAGCAAAACTAACTTACTTTGTGGCTCTGTAAGTTTATAAAGGTTTCCAGCTGTCTAACCTCTACTAAAGTCAAGCTGAACAGGGCCTTCTTTCTATAATTCAACTTGTGACTACATTGGATTATACACTGCTTTCCAATTTAAATAAAAGAGAATCTTGAACCATTCAATTAGATGACTTGTTTTTGGATTGTTTGTTACTTCCTTGGGACACTGTACTATAAATTAATACATGCTGGGCATTACATACAGGTGTAATCCCAGCACCTGAATGCTAGGTTGGTACGATCTCAAGTTCTAAGACATTCTGAGTTAAGTAATGAGACCCTATCTCTGAATAAACAAACAAGCAAATAAATAAAGATGAAAAGTCTTAAAGCAAACATTCCCTGACAAAAAGCAAAGCCCAGCTACATGTATAAAATGAATCAAGAAACAGCTAAGACATTCATTAATGAACTTACTCTGCAGCAGCATCTGGTGGCAGTGCTAGAAAACTAGCCTCAACACTTTTTACCGAAGCTACTGTATCACTCTACTAATCTCTAAGGATTTGGAAATTATGTGTGGCACATATAAACAATTACCGCCGGAGCTTGAAAAGCGATTTAGGGATGAAAATGGTCCCTATCTGTGGAATTTACACTTAAATATATCTGTAAAGTAATGCCACAAATCTACTTATTAAAGTTTAATATTTTTAAAATTTATATTCTCAAAGAATTACTTTATTTGCAAATATTTTCAGTTTGGTCTCATTTTCAGTAAGATCATTATTAGAAAACTTTATCTAGCTTTAATTTTTAAATCATAATATTTTAAAGGACAGAACAATTCCTGGTTAAGATCTAATGAAATGATCTGGCTACAAGCAGGTCTGCAAAGAAAATGCCCACACATCATTAATGATAATAGTGTTAATGGAGCCAACACACAGTGTATGTACTATTAATCCTCAGATTACAACTCATAATCCAGGTATTAGAGTTTATATGTTCCACAGCAGCTTGGCCGTCTCTACAGTTAAAGAACACCTATTACTGACAAAATTGTGTCCTAACCTCCTGGTTAACAGCTGTGACTATAGATAGTAACAGGAATATATAATAATTGGCACTACCCAGTTGCTGTACTAACTCAAACTGTACCGTGACTCTTTCTCCACGTTTAAGCATGTCAGGCTTGTGCTTCAAGCCTTGCAAGTTAGGAATCATTTAAAATAATAAAAAAGGACTTAATTAAGCTTAAATGTTAAATAAACATAAGTCCTTTGCAGAAATGACTACAAGAGTTCACATTGATTGTAAATATTTTCCTCATCAGTACATAAAATAGTAAAACTTAAAATTTTTGTTGAATTTACAGTTCATATTCTGTTTTAATTTATTCTTGACCCACAGGTTACTTAAAATGTAAATATTTCAAATAGATAGGCTTATCTTAATTATTATTTTGTTACTGATTTTAATACTAATTTTGCTATAAGTGGATTTCAAGATTAATTCTGAATATTTGCTTTAGAGGTTAGGGTGGAGACACTTAGTAAACAAACTCTGTAGCTATACAATACAGTATTTTAGGAGGTCAAAATTACTAACTGAATCTTTACACCTATTGCTTGTTTTATCAAAATATGATTAACTCTTTTAACTCTTACATACCTTTGCTTTAGATGCATATAAATTAGAATTTTAAAAATCTGTATCAATCATTTTAAGTGAGGTATTCGGTTCATACTAATAACTGAATTAATTACTGAGTTTAAAAGTGCTACAATATTTCATTTTTCCAAATATTTCAGCTATTCTATATCACTTCTCCCTTTTGGAGAGCTCTTTGCTACATTTTAAAAACATCTATCATTCATTCTCTCTTCTATGTAGAAGTTACATATTATTTCCTTATCCTCTTAATGCTGCCCTAAAACCCACAACACACTTAGCTACCCAATATCCAAGCAGCAGCTGATATCTAACATCTCAGTAACACATGGCCCTTAGATTATTAGTATGGGTTACTATTGCTAATATTCACTTGCACGTCTACACTGGCATGTGGAAAATAATCACCGAACTGTCTCTTCTGAGAGTCAGCAATGCTCCTTTCATGACACTCTCCCTTTCCTACCTTTAGACTGTAAGATGTTATTGATCCATCTGCTTCTGAATTTATTTTATTGAATCAAGAGACTATCATCTTTCCTCCGTTTGGAAGAGTCATTTGTTCCTCCAATAACATTTCCGCTCTGCTCTCCGTTATCTCAGAGTGTTTGGAACTGGAGGCACTGAGGCGGCTCTGTGAGTAAAGGTGCTTGTCCTGGAGCCTCCTGACCTCAGTACAGCCTCCAAGACCCAGGTAAAGATGGTGATTTCTCTGGCCTATGTGCACGCTCGCACGTGTGCATGCACACACACACACACACACACACACACACACACACGGGATTTTTCCATGAAAAACCACCGTTTCAAAAGTTCTCAACATTTTTCCAACCTTTTTGGCATTCTTTCCAAGTACAATTCTGTTCTGCACTTTTCTTCTACAACATTTTAGAGCAAATCCCAGAATCCTATCATTTCAATAGTAAATAATTTATTATGTATCTATAGGAGACGAGCAGTCTCGTTTTGTCAAGCTATACATCTGTTGAGTGAATCTACCTACTCTTCTGCGGCAGCCTCACATTCTGTGCTGTGTTCTTCTCTCCTCACCAGCATTTTTTGTAAACTGGCAGCTAGTTACCGCAGCCAGCAGCTTGTCTAAGTCCTAGTTTAGTCCTCTGGCAAGAATACTTCCAGGTTGTTTATATACTGCCTGTTTGGCTGTCCAATTCTTAATGGTATTAAGACTGATCATTATGGTTGCCTACTGGCAACCTGATTCACTGGTATGTTTTATAAAATTTTAGCCTGCTAGGTTTAACAGCCATGCCAATTAGTGTTAGATATACTACTTCATCAGGAATTATAAAGGAGTATGTTTTCTAATGAAATAATTTCTTTCGTATTTCATAGTCAGAATTCTTGTATTGAAAAAACTCTCCTTCATGAATTACTTAATTATCTTGAAATACAGTTAACAAAGGAAAATCAGGATAAATAGCTTAGTATTTTCCTTTAATTATTAATATGGTGAATGAGCTAAGGTCCTATTAACTATCAAAGGCAATTTTATACTACCATTAATTCGTGAATTTTAATATATTTGATGTTTTAAATCCCTTCAGATACTTTTTCTGTAAATATTCTTGCCTGTTTTCAGAATTTAATGTTATGAAAGCTATTAAAATTTTTTTCTTATAGTAATATGCATGCCTTTGAAAGTCAAACACATTATTTAGAATGTCTAGATTGAAATTTCAACTCTATTCACTTTGCCTCAATATATACCTATCTAAAGCCTCAAGTCTTTCTCCAGAGAGAAAATTCTATTTCTTTGATAAATACTTTCCTAACCTGTCCTCATATGTATAAGCCTATACAAAGGATGCATGTCCTGACTCTACCTTGATTTTTTTTTTAAATTTTTCCTTCTAAAATTTCTACCTCAATTTTCACCTTGAATTCTAAAGAAAATCATTCAAGTTTGACTTCTGCTTCATGGATGTGCGGTATAAAGGAGCACGCTTGTCAGCACTTGCCATGCTCGGTGACTGTAGACCACAAGCTCTAGCCTCATCACCTCTCCTGCTGCACTATCAGCTTCCACAACTTAAGGGCTCTTTCTCTACCTCAAAGAACTCCTTCCTATTCTGAAATTGTTATATTTTTCACAAATTTTAAAATCAAACATAGAGAAAGGTTACTATATAATAAAAGCCTTGCTATTCTTTATCTAGAGCCAAATAAAATTAGTATTTTAACTCACATCATCACTTTTTGTGATGACTGCCTCTTTCATTTATCAATGGTCAATCAAATCACTCTATCATTTAATACTTGTTTCAAGCACTCTTTTGTTTCTATAAAGTTTCATATGTTCCTAACTATATAGCTAAAAAAAAAAAATGGTCAAGTGAGAGCGAGCACTACTTCTGGAGGCAGGAACCCTTTAGGGCGCATTACTGTTGATAAATAGGCAAGAATCTTGTTCTTTGTGGTCCCCATTTTTAAATTTCTTTTTTCTTTGTGAAATCAAAGTAATCACTCATTTTCAGGTCCTTGAAAGATAGCAGAATGAACATTTCTTTAAGAATAAAGTATGTACTACCAAATTGTATGAATGCTAACTCTTTAGTTTGTTCATCTGTCAAGTTTGTACTTTCATGACCTTCAAAGTTTCCTACACCTTAAGTTTTGTAGCTTAGCTTCCTCTTTTGACTCACCCAAGGTTGGGACCTGCTGTGCACTCTGCATCTTTTGTTTGGTGTGCTTGCTACATTACAGGGTAATTTATCAACATTAGGAGTTGAAAAGGGCTATGTCATTGTTTATGTAACTCCACGAAACTGCTGCAGATACAGTCCTCTTCCTCATATAATAAAGAATAAGCTCATCGCTGATTCTTTTGCATTTATCACCAATAGTGCACCCTAAAATTGTCATGCCACACAGAATTAGTGCCATTTGTCCCTTCTTGTTAGCTTAATCTTTATAAGGTATTTAATAAATATGCTAAATTTGTCATTTATCACTGAAACCTATAGTAATAATGTTTTACCTTATTCATATGCTTTTTCTGTACAGAGTTTTTGTATATGAAGAGAAAATAGTAATTTAATCTTCACTAGCTGGGAAACTTTAAGAATCTTAATTTAGTTACTTTAGTTGATCTAAAAGAGCAACTTTCCAAATATCACAATTTACATATTGTATTTCTCCTGGGGCTTCTTTAAAAAATTAGTATTTTTATCTTTCCATTAAACTCAGTGAGAAAATTCTCAATGATGTTCTTGATGCTAGGTTGCTGGTTCTTTGAGACTGTAAGGATGTATTGGCACTGAGGCACAATTATCAGATGTTTTATCTGGAGCTAGATATGGTGGCACCTGCCCATAACCCAGCAATCAGGAGGCTGAAGTAGGAGGGTCATGAGTTCAAAGCCAGCCTGAGCTACATGGTTGGGCCCCTATGCCAAAAACTTAATGTAGTCAAACAACCAGATTATGTCCTAGTCATGCTCCAGGGCTAGAAGGGAGGTAGGTTAACCCGTGCCTGGAGGGTAAGGCTCCAGGAGGCGGTCACTCACTGTGACGAAGAGGGCAAGTTTACACATGCAGTACTCTAACAAGAACTCTTGAAGCTTTGTGCCATAGGCATCTGCTGTCCTGCCCCCCTCTGAGCCACACAATATGCATGATCACAGTCCCATACACCCAGCTAGTGAAAATGCCAAGTTCTACTCTTGTCTCTACTGGCACCTTGCATTTTATCTCTGAAATGATATCTATCTTGTTTTTTGCATAACAATCTATGACAATTAGTTAATACAATAACAACAATACATATACCCATGGACAAAAGTTAACCTGAAAAAAATTTGCCCAAACTAATTTTCAACCTTATACATGAAAGATACCATATTATTTCTAACCAAACTGTTTTATATATTGCTCCAACAGTGTTTTACATTTCCATGTAGTTAATGTACATAAAATTTCCTCAAGAGAGACAGTAAATTCTAACATAAGTAAAAGGAACAATGCTGAAATTCTTCAACAAAGCACTTACTGCAATGAAACCCTATTCATAGTACATTTAGCATGGGTGGTTTCTTCTCCTTTCTTTAGATTAGTGTAGGCTATCGTGTGAGGCTGCTTTCAAGTCTCCTTCTTCAAAGACCCAATTCTACTTACAGACTAGCTTTGTGGATGAGTACATGAAGTACCACAGGCTCAGTCACAAGCTCATTAGACAAACAAACAAAGCGGTATACAATTTATAATGCAAAACCATCAGCTTACAGACACATACTCAGTGAAGTATAATAAAATTAACCTGAATTTTACATTTATTCACTAATTTACTGTTTACATGTGTACATGTGTGAGCTTGTTCATGTGAGGTCATGTGTGTATGCACAAGAGTATGTACACAGGTGTGTATTCACATATACATTGCTATACGAAAGTCAGAGAACAACCTTGGGTGTAGTCTTCTGGTGCCGTACACTTTTTTATTCCTTTTATGTATGAGAGAGGGTCTTACTATGTGCCCCTGGCTGCCTATGAACTCAGAGATCCACCTGCCTCTGACTCCAAAGTGCTGGTATTAATGGTGTGCACCATGCTAGGCTAATCTTGTTATTTTGTTTTGCATTGTTGCTGTTGTCTTTAAGAGTTTCACCCATTAGACTAGGTTGTCTGCCCAGCAAAGCCCAAAGGTACACTTGGTCTCCACCTCCCTGGCGACGAGATCACAAATATGCCACCATCCCCAGCTTGTGTACAAACTCAAGTTCTCATACTTGTACACCAGCACTACTAAATGAGCATCTTCCCAGACCCAAAGTTAACTTTTAAATCACCAAAATGACCTTTAAAATCATATAGCAACAGCTTTCATTACTTGGAAATGGTGTAGGAGGTTCTTCTTATTTGTGTTGCTTTCATTGGTGAATAAAGAAAACTGCCTTGGCCTTTTGATAGGGCAGATAGGTGGAGTAGACAGAACAGAATGCTAGGAAGAAGGCAGTGTGGCGGATGCCATGTTTCTCCTGCCTGAGATGGACGCTGGTTAGACTCATGCTGGTAAGCCACAGTCAAGTGGCGATACACATTAATGGAGATGGGTTAAATGAATATGTGAGAGTTAGCTAATAAGAGGCTAGAACTAGTGGGCCAGGCAGTACTTTAATTAATACAATCTACGTGTAATTATTTCGGGGGCTAAGCTAGCCGGGCGGGATGGAACAAAGGGGCCCACGCTCCTCTTACTACATGGAACCAAACTGTGTGAAGGAGTAAACATCAGCAGATGTTACCTTGGGAGAAGCGGAGCGCTCCCTCCCTGTAGGAACGACTGGGCTTTCGCTGACTCCAGGCTTGGGCGGGAGGGTTGGCGGGGCAGGGGCCTTTCTTTTTACTCTCCTTTCAGCCTCCCCTTCTGGAACTGCAGTGACCAAATTGTTTGGAGAAGTTGGCTTGGGCTCATAAAAAGGATTGTATCTAAATGAAAGAAAAAAAATATCATTAAATTTCTCTCGAAAACAGTTTATTTCCACCTAAAGTAATAAAAAAAAAGTTCTGAAAATTGCATTCTCAAATAAACCTAAATCAGTGAAAGCTAAAAGTTTGAAATAATGACTTTTATCTTCTGGGCCATTTCAATCCAGATTTAGAAAAGATTTAAAAAACAAGCAAACCCAGGCAAGGACTTGATTCAAGATGGTGATGGCGGCAGTCACCAGCACTCTAAGGCTCTCAGAGCCTGAGAGACCACAGGGGCTATGAGGGGAGATGCAGTGTCACCAGAACTTAAGAAGGGCAGGTCTCATGGGAAGATGCTTTTAAAAAGTGGTCTTAAGAAATCTGAGAAAATAACAGTGGCTGCAGAGGATGGGGAGCATGACATTGCTGGGCTGGGCCTGTACTTGGCCTGCCTGGAGGCGCTGCTGCTCGAGCCATGATGGTCATGTCTGATAGTGGGTGGCCAGCTCTGAAGGCTGGGAGCTGTGCAGCAGCCTGGGGCCCTTGCAGAACCTGCCTCCAGACTCTGCCCGGCTGCAAGGTCACCCTGACTCTGGACAACGAGAGGATATCTGAGATGGATCTCAGTGACAGTCTGTTTCAGAAACCAGAAACCTTGAACCAGACCAATGACTCATTACAATAAGTATTTTGCATGTATGGGCAAATATATACACATACACACACACACACACACACACTGTGTGACGCACAGCAGTTTGCAATGCTACTTTGATGGATGAATGTGCAATGGAGAGGTAGGAAAGAGGGTGGAGCGGAGCAGCATGTGCAGTAGAGAGAGTGGCTGTGGACAATGCTGAGTGGTGCCAGCAGGGGTGTAGCTGTGGACAATGCTGAGTGGTGCCAGCAGGGGTGCTGTGTAGCTGCCTGGAGCTCATGCAGGATCTGGCCCTGAATGCACTGCCCAGCCACATGATCACCCTGACTCTGAGCAACAAGACATCTGAGATGAAGCATGGTTCACTTTCTGGATTAAGCACCCTGGATAGACCTCCATGGTCTGTGCTGCTGCCAGAGGCCAAGCTGGTGTTCATGGTCCACTGTGCATCCAGGGGCCATACTAGTGTCTATGGTCCATGCTGCCTCTGCAGGGCATATTGATGCAGGCCTGTTGTCCATGTTGCTGAAGGACCCATGCTCCGGATAGAGGCCATGTTGATGTCTGTAATCTTTGCTGCCATCTGAGACTATGTTGATGATCATGGTCCATGTTACCGCCAGAGGACTTGTGGATGTCTGTGGCCTGGGCTACATGTTGAGGCCTATAGTCCATGCTGATGTCCACAGTCCATGCTGCTGTTGAGGGCTATGTCGGTGTCTGTAGATGGTGATGCTGCCAAAAGCCATGTTGATGTCTGTGATCTATGCTGCAGTTGAAAGCCTTGTTTACATCCACGGTTTGGGCTGCCTCCAGAAGTCATGTGCTGCTGTTAAAGGAACACTTCTTTTGCAGTGGTACTTCAGACTCATAATTGAGAATGAGAGACATTGAAGGCTTCTGTGGCCACCTCTCCTTCCACCACGCTCCCCCGCCCCCAATAGTTCAGATACGAAGCCATTAAAGAGTTCTTTAAAATTGTGATGGTGATGCTGAAGTGGAGCTCTTCACGGCTGATGGCTGCGGGCAGGGGTAGAGGTGAGAAAGGGCTCAGTTTTCTTTAAGGGATTGGCCCCTAATGCTCTAAGGAGTATATGGGAGTTGGTAAATGAGTAAATTGGAGTTGGTGTATTTTTTTTTCTTTTTGCAGGGAGGGCACAAGGGTTTGAGGGTGGACCTGGGAAGAATAGGAAGTGAATGTGATTGGGGTGCATTGTGTGAAATTCCCAAAAAAATCAATAAAAATATTATGCTAGAAAAAGAGAATTTCTAAAAAAAAAAATCATGTGCAGTTTAAACTACTCTATGTAGGAATTCAGGAAAATCATCTTTAAAAATGGGGAGTGCATCTATTTTTGGGATTCCCCCCAAAATGAACAGAATAGAAATGTGGTTTTTGGTTATTTTATTTTTCTGCTGTACTCTCATATTGAACTTTATAGTGGCTGCACTATGATCCCATAACAGAGAATGTGGACCCTTCTTTTCCCACATCCTTGCCAGCCTCTGTCATCTGATTCTTTAACAACAGCCATCTGAAGGGGGCAAAGGAAATCCCCAGTCAATTCTAATTTTCACTTCCTCAATGGCTAATTATGTTGGACATCCTTAAACACATTTACTAGCCATTGGTATTTCTCATTTGAGGACAGTGCGCTCAGTGTCTAGCTCACTGACTGTGCTGTCTTCTTAGTCATTCTTTATATTCTAGATATTGTCTCTGAAGATGAAAGCTTGCAGAAATTTTCTGACATCTGTAGATTCTCTTTTCTTTGCTATATAGAAACCTTTAAGTTTCATGAGGTCCCATTTTTCAACTGTTAGCCTTATTTCCTGCGACACTGGAGTTGGGATTTGTGCAGGTTTCACTCTACATGTGGATAGCCACTGTTTCCAGCACCATTTGCCCATGACATTCTTTTCTCCAGTTTTATTTTTTGTCCTTAAAAGAGAAAAAAAAAGGTGTCTATAGTTGCATGGCCCTGTTTCTGGGTCCTATATTCTGTTTTCTTGATCTGTGTTTGTTTTTGTGCCAGCACCATGCTGTTCTTACTACTATGGCTTTGTTGAATTATCCCAGTATCTCTACAATAAAGCCAACTTGACTGGAATGAAGGATCTTTTAAAAGTGTTCTTTTTGTTTGTTTGGTTGGTTGGTTTTTTGTTTTTCGAGACAGTGTTTCTCTGTAGCTTTTGGTGCCTGTCCTGGAACTAGCTCTTGTAGACCAGGCTGGCCTCGAACTCACAGAGATCTGCCTGCCTCTGCCTCCCGAGTGCTGGAATTAAAGGTGGGCTGCACCACCGCCCAGCTTAAAGTGTTCTTGAAATCAGTCTGCAGATACTTTTTACTATATCCATTTTATTACGTATGTATGCATGTGAACATCACAGCAACACTTGCGAGAACTGGCATAAGGCTGTGCAGGTAGATTATGGAGAACTCTGGATCTATGTTCATCAGAGGCATTAGTCTGCAATTTTATTTTTGTTGTTGTCTTTATCTAATTAGCTGTTCATTAATTTTTATGAACGCTAGCTTCATAAAAAGGATTTGGTAGTGTTCCTTCTTTTTATACTCTATGAATAATCTGTGAAATATTTAGTTTCTTTAATGGTCTGGTAGAATTCTGAGGCAAATTTGTCTGGGTTTGCATATTTTGTTTTGTTTTTGGTCAGGAAATCTGTCCTATTTTTTTTTTAAAACTATTGCTTCACTTTCCTTCCTTGCTATAGATACATTCTAAAAATTTTTCTTCTTGTTTTAACTTTGGCATACATTTAGAAACCCATGTATTTGTTTGATTTCCCAATTTGGTGAAATATATTTTTTAGGTATGTCCTTGTGACTTTTTGTATCACACTGATAGCTGTTGGCATTTCTTCTTTTCATCTTTTGTTTTATTATTACAGGTCTTTTCTCTCTTATGGGCACTTTGGCTAAAGGTGTGTCAATATTGTATATTTTTTCAAAGAATCAATTGTTCCTTTCATGAAATATTCTTACTTTTTGATTGATTTTATTTATTTTTTTGTTGTTGTTCACTAGTTTTAGTTTGGCTGGTTCTCCTTTTCGGAATGCTGTAAAGTGCATCGTTACATTGCTTGTTTATGATATGATTTTAAATGTAAGCACTTTGGGCTCTATGGTTCCCTGTTGGGGCAAGGTTTCATGATATCCCATAGATCTTATATGTTCTGTTTTCATTTTCATGCAATTCTAGGAACATTCTTTTTAATGACCAAAAAATATTGTTTGGTCTCTATGAGTCTGAGCATTCTGTGTTCTTTCTCCTACTGTTGAATTCTAGCTTATTCCTTCCAGTGCTCTCTTGCAGAGCTGGTTTGGGAGTCATAAGCTGCTTTAGCCTACTTTTGTCATAGAAAGTTTTCCTTCTCTTTTAAGTATGACAGAGTGTTATACACAAGTATGGATTGACAGATGTGACTCTAAGAACTCAAAATGCGCCCTTCCATGTCTTTTGGATTTTAGTGCTTCTATTAAAAACTCAGCTGTTGACATTCCACAGTGGTCACAGGGTTATTGAGCAGATCCAACTCTTCTCATTCATGACCTTTGCTCCACTCCATCCAAAACCAGGTCTGACAACCTATATGGTCGAAATTGAGACACGTGATAAGTTGAAACTGAAGAAGATAGAAATGCAAGAGAAAAATCCTCTACCTTTAAAAGAAATGACTGAAGCAAGCTGGCGAGTCTTAACGACGCAAGCACCACTAATATCCACTGTACATTTCACAAGCATTGCCTTCTTACATTACTTCTTATAGGTATTTAACTTTTGTTTTAGTTACTTTTCTAATGCCATGAAGAGACTCCATGACCAAAGCAACTTATAAAGAAATAATTTAATTGGGGGGCTTGCTTACAGTTTCAAAGGCTGAGTCCATGACCATCATGGCAGGGAGGAGGGCAGCAGGCAGAGATGCATGGTGGTAGAGAAGGGGACAAGAACTTATATTGTATCCCTAAGTTGAAGGGAGGGAGGGAGGGAGAGAGAGAGAGAGAGAGAGAGAGAGAGAGAGAGAGAGGAGACTGGTCCTGGCATGGGCTTTTGAAACCTCAAAGCTCACTACCAGTGACACACTTCTTCCAACAAAGCCACACCTACCAACCCTTCCCAAACAGTTCCACCAACGAGGGACCACACATTCAAAAATAAGCCTACAGGAGCCATTTCCATTCAAATCAGCACAACTCTATGGGATACAGAGGTTGGACCAGGCTTAAAGGACTGTGCTGCCCCTTTCACATCAAGCATCAGAACTGCTGACAGTGGAAGCCAGGCCTTCATCTCCCACCTGCCAGTCTGGTGGCCAGGGAAGGGAAAGAATGCATGCTGAATGAAAATGCTGGTGGGGTGTGCTGAAATCTACATTAACGCTCAGGACAACCCAAGGTTCCTGCAGCTGGTAAAATGCAGTTCAGTTACAGTGTCATGTTTTGCTCAAATGATTTTAATAATTGGAATGCACACATTTTAAAACCGAAAAAAGGAGAAAAATTGGCTGTTATTCTGATGGGTCTGCCTTTATATGTCACGTTCCATCCCCACTCCCCTTTTTCTTTAAATACACTCTCAGTATTCCGGGATATTTCGTGTTGTGAATATAAGAGGATTCAGACTGATTTGATGAGGAACTGAAGGTGATCTTACTAGGGAAGGCACCGAGGCACAGTCTCTGCCTCGTCAGTGCACTATGGTGGCAGCTCTATACATCCTCTCACCTCAGGAGCAATTGTGGAAGAATGTGCTAGGGTGGCCTCTACCTTCATGAGCTGGGGGTGCAGGTAGAAGGGGTACAGGCGGAAGCTGTGCGAGTGCCCCAGATTGGAGGAACTGTACATCCTCTTGCTTCCCAGGTTGGGCATGGTAGGCAGGAGGGCAGAAGGGGTGACTGCTCAAGGTGGAAGAAGGGTAACTACTCTAGCTTCATCATCTAGGCTGCGTGGGGCAGTGGGCGTATGAGGTAGGGCTGGGAGGTCTTGTGGCATGCAACCCTTAATTTTTAAAAACTGGAAAAAAGAAAGTCAGCTGTGACTCTGAGGGTCTGCCTTTACATGTCATCAGACCCTCTCCCCTTTCTTTCACTTCACTCTCAGGTTTTTAATATCTCATGTTTAGGATGCAGATAGTTTCCTTTATGGTGCTGTTTACTAGTGTTCTATTTGCAGTGGCATCTCTTTTCCTAGATTTAGGGAATTTCCTTCTATGATTTTACTGAAAATACTCTTTGTACTTTCAGTGTAAAATTCTCTTTATGCCCCTTGTTCACAAATTTGCTCTTTTTGTAGTGCTCCAAAGATCTTGCATATTCTATTAAAACAGTTTATTAAACTTGTCATTGAGCATGAGTGTAGGGTGGCAGAAGAGTTTGTCTATTTTGGCATTCTCTGTATCACTGAACAAAAAAAGAACTTTTACCTTTGTACTACGCACTTGAAAAACAGGTTAGTTATATCACTAACTTACCATCCACTGAAAAAATATTAAATAAGTAGTAAAATATAAACATAAATTTAAATGGCATTATTTATTATTACTTATTGTTTGGAATTATAGAAAGATGACCAGTGTTGGTTAACTCCAAGAAGGATTAACTAAAATATACTGAAAATACAAAGTATGAGTATAATAAATCTGTAGTCTTTTTCTTTTGCAAATGTTTCACTAGAAAAAAATTAAATTAATTAAAGTAGACATGTAGCTGAATAAATTCAGGGAGGGACTTCCTTTAAAAAAATGACACACATCATACCAGAAATGACTGCATCCTTAAAAGGTCACACATGCACTAAGCCTTATCAGCTTCCACTTTGTCACAGAAACTGAACAGCTAACAACTGGTCAAACACACAGACACTTGGGAAATGGGCAGTCCCTTAGTGAAAGGACACACACTAAAGAGCAGCGAAAGTACACGCCTTTTCTGGCGCTGACGGATATGCTGGGGCTCAGATCATTTTACATACCAAAGGACTTGGTACTGTTTACCAGGATGATAAAATTTTAGGTCACAAGGCACAAGAAGAACGTGGTAATGGAGGATGAGTCACAGAGCTTTGACTTGGTAAAAGGTCATAAGTTTATTACTGAAGTTAGAACATAATATGGAAGTCTGTATCATACCTACAAACTTCTGGAGAGAAAAGATGAGAAATGCCAAGAAATAAATGCCACCTAAGTTCTTCTGGGAGCTATATTCTAGTGGAAATACAATCTTTAGAACTTCTGTGCATGCTTTTGAAAGGGGGCTTTTTCATGGATTCCCACACTAACCCCAGGCGATTGAGCAATTTAGAACACCTTTAAAAGGCTGGCTTTGGTTAAAAGGAAACACCTAGTATTCTGACTTTAGTTTTTACAAAGGCATTTAAAAAGTTTAAGTAAACACTGCTGTCTCCTTAATTTGTTAACAGGAGACAGCAGGGTGTGTAAGCGTGTTATGTAATAGCCATGCATCTGGGAATGACTGAATACTTAAAGTTTGCATTTACACTCAAGTACTCTAGGTGTGTGGCTATTACTCAGCACCTACACCACCCATGAGAAACTTCATTTCGATCACACATTAGCTGTTCAAAGAAAACAAGCATAAAAACTTGAGCCAATTTTTTGATCTGGATTTGGAAGAAGATGATTTTTATGTTGTAATTGTAAGGACTCGAGGATGTGAGTTTTCTCAAAAGGTAGCCACAGGGCCATAAAGCTCATGTAAGAATCTCTTTCTTAGCTCTCCATGTGTATGTGTCTGTGTGTGTGCCTATGTGTGTATGTAAATGTGTATACCTGTGTGTATATATACATATGTGTACCTGTGCATGGGTATACATGTGTGTACCTGTGTGTGTATGAACGTGTGTGTGTATTTGCCAGTGTGTGCATGTGGGTATATACCTGTGTGTGTACATGTATGTACATTTGAACCTGTGTTTGTACCTGTGTGTGTGTGTAAAATGGAAAATGGTTTAGAAATGCAGTTCCAGAACAACATAAAAAGAATCAAATTCCTCATTTTATCAAACAAAAGTCTCAAAATATTTAAAGTTGGTCATTACAGTTCCCTTAAATAATCTTTTTTCTAAGTCCCTACCTTCCCAATCATTGCTAGCTTGATGTAGTTTCTAGACACTTACTCTGTTGCTCCATGGTAACAACTGATATAACGTCTTTTGGAAAATGCAACTTCTACAGGTACACAGTTCTAATGATGAGAGCTGGCCATCCTACAGCAGAGGGGTTATATTAATCCCCATACACAAATCAAATTTCCAAATTTTGATTTATCAAATGAAGTTTTTTTTTTCAAGTGAAGTTTTTTTTCAATCATGATCATTTCAACTTACCTCTACTATTTTAAAGATTTTTCCTATTAAACTACATTTTTAAGGAATAATAGTTTTTCCCTATATTTAAATGTTAATGACTAATGTTTATTTTTTCAAGTAAAGCAGACATCTACTGCAAGTAAGCACATCATTACTGTTTATATTATTTATGATTAAATATTTTAAAGATCTCCTCTGTCCCCTACCAATTATTTACTTCAAAGAACCCCTAAGCCCAAACACTCCAGGCAAGGAATGACTCATGTGCCATATTTCTTATAACAGAATTATAAAACCTTGTTCCTATTAAAATAAATTTAAGTACCAATAATACACAGTGAATGGTCCGAACTTGAGTACAAGTAAACAAAGTTTTCATGCAAGTGTGAAAACTGATTACCACAGTCAGAAAGCAGTATTCCATTCTCATCCTTTCCTCTCCAGAATACCCCTCTTCATCTCTCCTGCTTTCCAGCTCTGACCCAAACACTCCTTAGTCCCTCTCTCTCACTGTAGTTTGCACCTCCTGGGATTTTTAAAGAATGGTATTCTATAATGAGACATTCTGTGGTTGGGTTCTTTCACTCAGGATGATGGTATCTTAATTCAGCCGTGTGGTAACATATCAATAACTTCTGACTCTTTATTCCTAGGTAGAATTCCATTACAGACACTATGGCTTACATATTTGCTGACTGATGGACATATTGAATCCTCCCTTTTGTTATTAGAATGCTTAAAACTACTGAAATGTTCTTCTTTCTGTAAACATTTCCATTCATTTCTCCTAGGTGAATACCTAAAAATGGAATGGTGGAGCTGAAAGATGAGCATCTGGTTAATGTTTTTAGAAATCAGTAAAGTCTAAGACGATATAAAAGTCAGAGACTCCACAGCCTTGAAAACACTTGATACAGCCAGTTGATGTGTGATTTCCCTCTGTATGCTATGATTACCACTGATTAATAAAGAACTGCTTTGGACCTATAGCAGGGCAGAACTTAGCTAGGTGGGGAAAACTAAACGGGATGCTGGGAGAAAGAAGGTGGAGTAAGAGAGACGCCATGTAGCCCCAGACAGAACATTACCTGATAAGCCACAGTCACATAGCGATACACAGATTACTAGAAATGGGTTAAATTGAGATGTAAGTGTTAGCCAATAAGAAGCTAGAGCTAATGGGCCAAGCAATGATTTAATTAATCCAGTATCTGTGTGGTTATTTTGGGGCTAAGCGGCCAGGAACTAACTAGGGCCCTCCTTACTGCAGCCAGTCTTCTAAAGCGTAGCCACTCAAGCAGGTGTGGGTGTGCACTGGTATTGTGCTGTGCTTCCAACTTGCATGTCCTTGAAGACCAGTGAAGCTGACTTACTTTCCAGTTCCACTAGCTACCTTTTTTAGTGTGAAGGGCTCAAATTGTACCTGATTCAGTTTGCTGTAAATTTTATGTCATATTGTTGCTTGTCTTTTTATTTTTGGAATTTTTTTTATAAATTTAATTTTGATGAAACCCAAATTAGCCTTCCTTCCTTCTTTCTTTCCTCCCTCCCTCTCTACTTCTTCCTCTCTCCCTCTCTATTTCTTCCCTTTTCTATTTTATTTAAAAGAAATCTTTGCCTAGCCCCAGAGTCACTAAATTGTCTTCTAGCTTTCTAATGAGACTTTTAATGTTTTAGTTCTGCCTTTTATGTTTATGTTACATTTTAATTAAAGTTTATGTATGGTAGCAAGTACAATTTACAGTTATTTTTGTTAAGGGATGGACATGTGGCCATATCATTTGATGTAGGACCATGGTCTATATTCTGTCAATTATATTTTAAATAAACGTGGACTGGCCAGCAGCCAGGCAGAAAGTATAGGCGGGACAACCAGACAGGAAGTAGACGCAGGTCAAGGAAAAGAGGAGTATTCTGGGAAGAAGGAAGCTCTTTCTGCAGTTGTTAGCCCGCCACAGAAGAAGCAACATGTGACTGCCCCACTGAAAAAGGTACCGAGCCATATGGCTAGCATAAACAAGAATAATGGGCTAATATAAGTTATAAGAGTTAATAAGAAGCCTGAGCTAATGGGCCAATCAGTTTACAGTTAATGTAGACCTCTGTGTGATTTCTTTGGGACTTAACGATTGCGGGAAACGGGCAGGACAGAAACCCCAATAACAATTTTTGGTGCACTGTTTCTTGAAAAGATTATTTTCTAAATGATTGTCATTGCTAAATTTTCCAAATATCATCTGTTGTACGTCTATAGATTTATTTACAGATTCCCTTCCATCTCTTTAATAGTTTATCTTTAAGGCAATACCACAGTGTTTTGGCAAGTAAGCTAAAATTAAAATGAAACATACTGTTTTCATTCTCAAATTCTACTTTGTCAAAATTCCTATTCTGAGTCCCCTCTGTATCTGGGTATTTGCGTGAAACCTTATCAAACATTATGAAGAAGCATAATGGAATTCTGACTGAGGCAGTACTGTGCTGAGTAACTTTAGGTTGCCTTGGTTGGAGAACTGGCAGAGCGCTGCATGGGGTATGTCTGTGACTGTTTCCAGAGAAGATGGCATGCAACTCTGAGTGAATGGAGATCTACACTCAATAAGGCCCACAAAAAAAGGAAGCCAGGCCAGTCTTTTTCTCTGATGCTCCTGCATCTCTGATCTGAGCATGAGCACCTCTGAATTCTAGAACTGCACTGGTGAGCACACAGGTTCCCTGAGACTTTGGATGTGGACCAGCTATGTTACAAGCAATCCCAAGCCCCCAGCCTGCAGATGGCTGATGGTGGACTTCTCAGCTTCCATAATCAAGAGTCAACTTCCCTAATTATTTTCTCCCACCAGTCTCTCTCCTCTCTTCCTCCCTCCGTCTATCTCTCTCCCCCACGTCTGTGCCTCCCTCCCCCACCTTGAACTCTAATACAGAACTGGATCTTTAGATCTCACGGGAAGAACCTAACTATCTGGACCACAGTTATGCTAGTTCTCTCCTTGGATTCACGCTTTCATTTTCTCAAAAGTACTTGGTTCTAAGTGTATAGATATTGATCATTTTTGTTCTAATTTATCACTTTTTTTGTTTGATTGTTCTGCTTTAGATACTTCTATAATCATTATTTTCTTTTTGATGGGGAGCTCAAACCCAGGCTCTTGCACAGGTGTTTCCACTGAGCTATGTTCTTATTCTCTCTGAATGGTATTTTAAAATGTCCATTTCTGGTGCCATTATAAATAAGTATAACTGAATTCGTGACTCCTTGCGATTCTCTACACACACAGTTATGCTATTTGTTAAAAAAAAAATGAGATTTACTTTCCACTGTCTGGGAAGCTTACAACGAAACTGTCCAAGTTTTCCTGCCCAGCCTTTCTACTCAGTGATGCCATACACGTTACTCATAATGTGTTATAAAACCAAGTACATATTATTTAAGATCCAAACAATTTTCTTTTGAAAAGAATAAAAAATAAGGCATATCATTTATATATATATATATATACATATTAATGTATTTTACATTTTATATGCCTTCCATTTCTTTATATTCACTCAATTTTCTAATTGATGACACTTTATTCTTATCTGGAGTCTTCCTCAAGAAACAACTTTCAGAACAACAGAGCCAATATGAGGATAACAGATCCTTCAGCTTCTGGATGGGAAGAGAAATCTGTGTTGACAGGCTCCTGGGCTTTTTTGAATTATTATTATTTTTTCCAGTATTTTAAAAAATTCACCTCACTGTCTTCTGGTTTGAACTGTTTTCCTTTACTCCTTTTTTTTTTCTTCTTCTTCAAGACAGGGCTTCTCTGTGTTGAAAGAATCTCTTTAGCCCTAATTGTCCTGGAACTCACTCTGTAGATTAGGCTGGCCTTGATTTCAGATATTCACCTGCCTCTGCCTCCCGAGCACTGGGATTAAAGATCATCAGCCTTTCTTCATATTTTTTTGCATGTGTACACATGTGTTGATGTGTGTACATGTGTGCACATGTGTATGTGCATGTATGTGCACATGTATGTACATACATGTGTGTTTCCTCTATGTTCCTTTCATCCTCTCTTTCCTCTTCCTAGAATTCCAATTACATGTTAGGCTACTTGAAGTTCTCAGGAAGTCTCTGGTCCTCTACTCATTTTCTTTCCCCCATGCTGCACTCAGAATGGCTACCATGGCTATGTTTTTAAGTTTGCCAATGCTTCCTTCTGTAAAGCATTTAACATGACATCAAAACCCTCACACACACACACATATTAGACACCTTATAAATTTCATCTGTGTAAGTTCAATGTGTACTTCCTCCATCACTCATGTTCATGTATTCCTTCTCAAACTTCTAGAACGTATTAATGATACCTTACTGTACTTATTAATTAGTTTCATCTTCTATTCCACCTCTGTATCCATATCCAGTGACTCAGTTTTCTTACTATTACAGTCGGGTCTTCCTGTTTCTTTACGTGCCTGCTAAATTTGATTGTCACACAGTATGAAATTTGTATTTTGGGTACTACATATTTTGCTTATTACCTTAAATATTTTTAGGCTTCTGTGAAATACAGTTTATTTAACTTATTTAAAGTTAGTCAGAATCTTCAGCCCACCATTAGGCTTTTGGGGAGAGCCGAGGGATCGTTGGTGTTGGCTAACTTGGCCACCCATGAGGCATATCTAAGCACTATACCTCACATCCTATGTTTTAGGAAATCATCCTGTCTGCTCAGTAGAGAAACAGACTATGCTCCATCATAAAAAATCTCCCATAACTAACTGTTCATGAACAATTTACTCACACATATGCTTCAATCAATACTCAGTTAAGGATGAAAAAGAACCCTCTACAGAGCTCTGAAATTCTCTTCTCTGGTGCTCAATTTTGCAGATTTTACCATATTGGTTTATTAATGATGGTGACATCTCTGTAAATCCAAATTATGTGTCCTCAATTTAGGGAGATTTTTCTGGAACAGTGTAAATTTTTCTAACCCCAAAAGACTGTGAACATTTCCAAATATGAGCCTGAAGGGCAACTGTGGGCCCCACTTCTTTTCCTGTTCTCTTGTGGATTATTATTCCTTGCAGTTTTTGTTCAATGTTTCAAAAGAACTGTTTTAAATATTTTATTCCATTTTTAGTTGCTTAAGACAGGATACTAAATCCAGTCTGTGCTATTGCTTCATGGTGAAAGTAAAAGTTTGGTTGTTGCTCTTTAAATGCACCCAGGGTCCTCAGCACTATCGCATGCAACTCCAGGGTGTGAGGTGAACAGCTCCCTCTTATCTCCACCCAGAGCTGAGTAAAATGGCAGCTCTGATTACACTGAGCTCATGGTGGTCTCTTATTGAGAAATGTTGGGAATGTGCTGTCAAGTATCTGAACAAGTCTTCTCATCTATCATATATAACTCTATGGTTCCCCAATAGAACTGTAACAGAATTGAAGTAAATGCCTACAAATTTCAATTAAAAATATCTAAACGTCATTTATAATAGAGTTTCAATGAGAAAACACAATTGGAATTCCAACCAGATTCCATCAACGGTCTCCTATATTTGTTGCTTTAGGGAATGAAAAAGTAAGAAACTTCTAATGACCAGTTGCAAGAGACTGCCCCCTGGACATGGCAGGGGTGCTGATCCCACAAACTTTCAGCAGCACTGTTGCCCACACAAGACCAGCCAGTAGACATTCAATATGGAGGAAAGGTTCACAAGGACCCACCCTGGTCAGGGGCAACTCAGGGAGGGAAGGAAGGAGGCAAGTTTAACTCCCCACTGAGACAAGCCCCAAGAGGCTGCCCAAGCCTAAGTGATCAGCCATAAACCCATGTGTATGCAGTTGGCATGAATCAGACTCAGTAGGGTTCCTTTCTTCCTTTGGTTTGTTGTTGATCTTGTGAGTGTGTAATTATAAAGGAAGAGGACATGAACTTGAGAGAGGAATGAAGGGTAGAAATGATGTAAATACAGTGTACTCATGTATGAGATCCACCCTCCCCTGCCCCCCAATCTCTATAAAACAGAGACAGGATCTTACTGAAAAAGGATTCTCAAAAGCATTTCTAGTAGCAGGGTGAGTTATACAATGCATATAAACATTGATGACCACTTGGTTACACTTCAGAAGGGCTTCCTTAAGCTACTATATAGGCTGAGCTGCGGTCAGAGCGAAAGAAGACAGGCGTGCTTACTCGTCCAGCTCATCTTCACTTCTCGAGCTGTCAGCATAGAGGTACTTGCTCATGTCCACGGGTCTCAGGTTTTTTCTTTTTGTGGACTGCGGTGGAGAGTCCTTTATAATTCCACAGGTTTCAGGATCATCAAATGGGTTCAAATGCTGTGGAGTCTGTGCACCTTTAAAGGGATTACAGCTGTTATTATAAGAAGGTTTTTCATTTTTTTTAGCTGATGCTGTTTCAGTGACTGGCTCTATAAAACAACACAAAAGACAGGTTAAATTAATAGCATATGATAGCCTCTATTTTTAATGTTGTCAAAAATAGGCGTCTTGAATTAATGAATAAGAGGCTGAGAGAGTACAAAAGCAATAATGAAACAAGAATATATTGTTGAAGAGCTAAGGAACCCTGAAGCTCAACAAAACGTGAATTGTAGGATTTCTGCTTACTTCTTTAGGATGTTAACTCTTGAACCCTGCCTCTTTAGACTGATAATAGCTCATGACAGCCTTAAAAGACTGATTTTTTAAAATTATGCATGCATATATGTGTGCACGTGGATTTATGCACAATAAGGCCAGAGTTACATGTGATTATGAGTCTCCTGAGATGGGTGCTATGAAATGAAGAAGGGTCCTCTGTAAGAGTAGTACATGCTTTTAACCTCTGTGTTCTCTCTACAGCCTTCCTCCTGACAGCGTGTGAAGGGTCTATTACTAGTGTGATAGCATATAAACTTCAAAAGTTTTAAACTACTTGGGAGTGCAGGATTACTGTTTATTTCACTACAAGAGCTTGCCATCGCAAATTAAAGCAGAGTAAATTTGATTTTTAATAGAACATAAAAATGGATTACTTTTTTTTTAAAGATGATACTTGGTAGCTATCCCAGGATACACCAACTAGGTATCAATACATTTACTCTGGACTATAAACAACATATACTCATACACTGCTGCTGGAGAGAGCAGGTGGGGGTGAAGACAGGGCCATGTGCATTCTATCACCAAGCTATGCTATATCCATTTCTAACCTCAACCTTTCAGAACCAATAAACTTGAATCTAATGAACAAGAACACCATAAGGAAACCCAAGTTGAAGTACTGTATTAAAAGCATGCTTGGTGGGGTGGGGTTTTAGCTTAGTGGTAGAGAGCTTGCCTAGCAAGCACGAAGTCCTGGGTCCAGTTCTCAGTCCTGAAGAGAAAAAGCGTGAGAGGGAGAATTAAATCATGAAGGTAAGCACACAATTGTGTTATACTAAGTTCACTTTTAAAACACTCAAATTTTAATTTGAAAACAAATTTGAACACAGTTTTGGTGATAAAAATAGGGGGTTTCTAGAGTAAGTAGAGCAAGCCAAAGAATATAGTATATTAAAGTAACTTAAATTATGCTAGACAATTCTAACAATATAATTAAGTAGAAACAAAAAATCCGTTATTGAAATTCTGGGAAGTAACTTGAAGGCTCAGTCTTGAGTGCTTGTTGTGTAAGTACGAAGGCCTGGGTCTGGATCCCCAGCGTCTACATGGCAGCCTTAACACAGAGCTACTGGTATGTACCGGGCTGGGGAATGGAGACAGGCGGACCCCTGGGACTGCCACTCTAGCCTAAACTCTAAGTTCTAGCTTGGAGAGCCTATTTCAGAAAAATGAACAAAATAAGATCAAAATTAAAAGCAAGATGGAGAGCAGTAGAGGTCAAGGTCATGTCACCTCACTCCTTCAAGCCTTAGAGATCTAATCACAGAAAACAGTGCTTGAACTGATTGCCTGAGACTTACTATAAATTTAACATAACAGTTACTAATGTTTTAAATATGTTCATAATCTATAGCTCACAAACAAAATTAAACCTCACTAATTTACATAGACTAATTGGGAGTGAAGTGAGAAAGGCCTGGGAGAGAACGCATGAAATGACACAGCCCTGAGGGAGCGGCTCCTGAAGCTGAAACACTGTTTCCATCCTGCCTCGCAGAGCAATAGAAAGCAAGTGAAGATTCCATGAGAGCAGTCACAAAGATATAGACAGTATCAATCATCCTTGCGTTTATTCTGAGCAAGGAGTTTAATTAAACAGCAGTCTCACTTCTTCAACAGCCCTTATTCAAGCATTAAGAGTTTAAGACAACTTTGTAAGAAAAATGATTTGCTTGTGGGACCCTTTTCCTCCTTTTGGGTTGCCTCGTCTAGCCTTGGTATGAGGGTACGTGCCAAGTCTCATTGTAACTTGTTATGCCATGCTCGGCTGACATCTCTGGGGGTCCTGCTCTTTTCTGACAGGAAATAGAGGAGTGGATCTGGGGTAGAAAGGAGGTGGAGTGAGGGATAGGAAGGAGAGGAGGGAGGGAGAAATGTGGACTAGATGTACCATATGAGAAAAGAATACATACATACATACATTTTTAAGAAGAGAAAAAATTATTTAGGTAGAAAAAAACCTTTGGATTTATTTCTTATAAACGAACATGTTACCTTCTGAGTCAGGATCTCCAAATGGATTTAATTCTGTTACATCAGGTTCATCAAATGGATTTGTATTCACAGTGGCCAAGTCCTTTTGTGCATCATCCAAAAAGTTAAGTGTGTTGATAAGTTCTGAAAATAAATGCATGTGTGAAGTTCATCACAGATATAATGAATCATAAGGTTTGGCAATATATTAATATTCACATTAATAATACCTGCAAATAATAACACAGTATTTTATGAATGGCAGCATGCCATTCAAGTATTTTGTAGTACACCAACATTTGAAAATAAACCAGAAGATACATATTTAATGTGGGAATTACATCAGAAAATGAACTATAGTAAAGAAACGTCCTATGTCAGCCAAATTTGATTTCTGAGTGCTGAATAGACTTGTAAACAGAGACACAAATACTAAGTGTGTGTATAATAGTAAGTTCAATAAAGAAGAAACACACTATGCGATTAGGAATGCTCAGGTGATTAGAATAACTCATATCAAGACGTTGCTAACTAACTTGTTAAAGATGAGACCTGTTATCTTGCTGTCTGGTGGTGCACTACAAATTACCACAGAGAACATTCAAGAAATTAGACAAGGACAAAGCTGACAGCTCAGCAGACAGTCAGAGCAGAACAAGTCACAGGATACAGGCAACAGAAGCAGGAGGAGTAAAGCTTTAGACCTTCAGAGGAACTGGCTGATCTAGCTGAAGGCATATGTGCTTGCTTTATGCAGTCATCTGGATCTTCATCTAAGCTGCTCAGAGCATTCAACTGGTTTACAATCTCTGAAAACAGAAGCCAGTCAAGACAAAGGTAAGGTCAGGGCACTTCACTAAAGAGCAGTAGAAGCATGCTGTTACCAAAACCAGACAGGAGATGTGAGGTTAATCAAGAGATACATTCAGAAAGGTTACTTTGATAAGCTATAACAAAGGTAAATAACTGGACATTACTGCAGTCATATTTTACTATTAACATTTTTATTAGTAGCTTAATTACTATGTTAATAAACACAAAACAGTAATAGTAACTAATGTTAGGAAGTCTATACCAGACTTCAGCAGCTCTTAGAAATAATAAATACCTTCCGTGAGTCGGTCACTATTTGTCTTGCAAAATTCTTAATTTAAACCAGAGATTTAAGACCATATCTATCTGAATAAATACAAAGTCATTCTTTATGTTCTGCTATGCTGACAATCAGCAAGAAGGTTCAGATCAGGGAGTAGCTGCTATCTCCTCCTCCTACAAAACTGTTTTTATACATGAATCATAAGCAAAACACAAAGGCCTCACTAGGGCCTGCTGTTTAATTCTCAGCATTTCCAAACCTAGGCCTAAGAGAATGAGGAGAAACCAAACAGACCCAGACAAAATGAAGGAAACCGAAATACACAGCAATATAAATTCACGATCAACACAAACGTTCTTTAGCACTGTAACTCTAAGGACGCAAGAAATTTTATTTGAACCAAATCAAAGAAAACATTTGTAATATGATTGCTTTTGCACACTTATTTTTTTGAACAAATATCTATTTGTCAGTCTGTGCCAAGGCTTTTGCTTGGGACAAAAGGATTAAAAGAAACAGATATGGTATTGTCCCCAGAGAATTTACATTCTACAAAGACACTAATAAAACACTGAAGCATCCTTAATGAGTGACTCTCAGAATGTTAGGCATTCAGAAACATTAAGAGGTCTATGTACAAAACTCATATGGAAAAAACAATAGGCTTATTAATTTTCCTTATCCAAATAATATATTTTGTATGAATAAAACTGTTTTGGATAGTGAAAATAAACTATTGAAAACATGGAAAAAGCACAATTAAACCCAGCTCAACTCTATGACCCTAACTGAATAGTAGTAAAAGAGGCAAACTTGTGTCTGACTGAAAAATGTTTTCCTTTATTTTATCATGCTCATACTTAAACATAAAGAGTATAGTGGCCTGGAGAGATGGTTCAGCAGTTAAGAGCACTGACCCGGGTCCAATTCCCAGCACCCATCTGGCAGCTCACAACTGTCAGCAATGCCAAGATCTGACACCCTCACACAGACATAAATGCAAATAAAATAAAAATAAATTATTTTTAAAAAAACAAAAACTTTATTTCATTTATTGGTGGGGGACAGGGTAGATATCATGGCATGCCTGGTGGAGGTCTGAGGACAACTCTTATCATGTGGATCCCTGGAACTACACTCAGATCCTGGGCTCGGCAGCAAGTGCCTTGCCCCACTAACTCATCTCTCCAGCCCGTATTGTGCTAAAATATTCAAGAAAAAAAACTGAAAACTTATTTTAATTGTGTGTGTGTGTGTGTGTGTGTGTGTGAGAGAGAGAGAGAGAGAGAGAGAGAGAGAGAGAGAGAGAGAGAGAGAGAGAGAGAACGCATGCACATGCATGTATGCCCTGGTCAATGCAAAAGGCCACAAAGTCCTGAAGAGAGTATCCGATACCCTGGACCTGGAGTTAGGTGGTTGGGAGCTTCCAGATGTGGTGCTGGGGAACTCAGTCACTGAAAGTCTGCTCTACAGCACTGAGCCATCTCTTCAGTCCATTGGGCTAATGACTTTAAATCTTACCCTGGAACCCAGGTAAGGGCAATTCAGTAGGAAAATTCATTCACAAATTACATCCTTTCCTGCCCACTAACCATTGAAACATAGTAATTTTTGTAAAAGCATAATGAGTTGGAGGAGCAGCAATGTCAAAGTGTTTACTAGTCATTACTGACTTTTTTATTTATTGCTAGTTGTGTAATTTTTATAATCTTGAGAAATAATGTATTTTTAACTTTGAAAAGAAAATGAGCAAGGAGAAAAAAATACTGCCAGCAGCTAAACTATATTAAGCAGTAAGAAAGGCTTTACATATATTATCAATCAATCCTCACAAACAGCCTATGGTACTATTGCTAATGTGCAGTTCATCTATATATTGGCATTGTTTACTTGTCTATATTTCCAAATGTGTGATTACTTGGTTGAAAATTTTAAATAGTGCTCAAAGGCTTACAGTTTTCTTTATATAGCTAGGGCATTTTAAATTATTTTATATTTGTAAATCTAATCTCATAGAGCATAAATCCACCACCAATTAAGTATCTCATAAGATTGTATTAAAATACTGAAGAATCATGGGGTTTAATCATTGAATTCAGTTATGAATATTGCTCCATGGAGTTTTAGGTACAAAATGGAGTATGTTCAAATTTTATCAAAACGAGTCTCCTATGAAACTATATTATTTACATCATAACTTTTCTGAACGTTTCAAATAGTTCTTCCCTCTAAGCAAACTTTTAGTTAATATTTAAAATCAATGGTGACCATTTCTTCATTAGCAACACAAGCAATTTTTTCTACTGTTTTCACTAATGACAAATTGTCCTTCTAGTAACGGAATGGAAAGGTAATCATGATTATCTCTACCAATGTTCCTTATGTGTAATATAAATAAATATTAATCCAGACTTTTAAATCTTCAAAGCAGCAGCAAATTTAATAACGTTTTATTAAATAACTCTACTGCCTGAGTTAGTGCTCTCATGTCTGACATTTTAGGGGACGGCGGATGAGTAAGGCATACTGACTGCATGATGAATGTCACAAAAGGTCACACTGCACTAACACTTAGTGAGACTACAAGAGGCAGTCTAAGGTAGACCACTTCCTGGAATTTTCCTTACATTTGAGCTAATACAAGACCAAAGATATTATTATTATTACTACCATAAAACAAAAAGAGGAAATGGAGGGCATCCCATGAACATAGGGAGGCAAAAGGAGCCTGGCATATTCGAGGAGCTGGAGACGTTTGGGGCTCATGCCAGGGGTGGAAAGGGTAATATGATGTGGCTGGCAAATGTTCAATTATGAACATTACTGTTACCCAACTAAAAAAACATGAACTCTGCTCTGAGAGCTGTGGGCAGCCACTGCAAGATGCAAGGTGTACTTTACAAACCGGCTGGTGCCTAGGGCGAGCGGAGAGGACGCTGTGACCAGAGCTCCTTAGCTGGGAATAACCTGTGAAGCTTCCCATGAAAACGATCCAACTGGCAGTTGCTACATGGTCTACAGCCAGAGATACCTAACTTTGTTACATAGCTACCCTTCTGATAACCTCTTTCTTTCTTCCAAATCACCTATAGTTAATTTTTCTTTTTATAATTAGAAAAAGCTAAAAACTGCAGTAAAATTTGCAACAAAGAATTACTGTATTATTTTTTTTTAATGCAAGATGTTCCTAGGAAACCTATCACTCTGGCCCAATACATTTATGCAATAATTTATTACCTTTTAAAGCCTTATTTTTCTGGAAATTTACATATTTAGATAATATTAACAATGCTATGTAATAGTACAGAAAAGAATTCTACCCTCCACTGCTGCTCAAATTGAGCAATAAACTCACAGAGCAAGTACCTGTAGCAGTGTATGGGTCTTCACTTGCTTCACATGGGTGCAACGGAGGGAAATGAAATTAGGACGGGCAATTGAAACAAAGGGTCAAATAATTTGTGACTTTTCTTTACTGTTAAAAGTTTAAAAAAAAAAAAGAAATTGAGCCACAGATTATCATACTGAAAAAGGGGAGAATGGGGAGGCAGCATGAAAAGTAGGTGGCTGTTTCTTTTTAAGAACCCCGGGAGGGTGAGTTAGAGGATAAACCACCTAGAGCTAGGGCATACCTGAGAATCTTACATCATCCTCGTTTTTCTCCTAAGTATAACTAGATTTAGTAGCAATATATCTTATTTTAAGATAGCCCAAAATAGTAACACTTCAACTTCCTGGCAAAGATGAAGGTCACAAGGATGTCACTTTCCTCAAAGGCTTAAGCCTGTAAATATTTGATTTATGGATACATCTAACAGGTTTAGCAATGCTGTTTTCAATCCCACAGCAAATCATAATGGGGAAGGAAGGCAGAGGCTGTTTCGGGCAGGCAACCTGCTATTGAGCATTTATTATCCTTACATCTTCAATTGCACCCTCTCCAACTGTCCCTCCCAGTGGCTTATACATATGAATAAGTAGCTCCCCTCACCCGCAGAAGTCCCTCAACCATTATTCCATGTTTATTTGGCCAGTCTCTCTTAATCTCAAACAGCACACCTTAAAAAAACATAGGCATCTGTGATGTGTGTGTGTGTGTGTGTGTGTGTGTGTGTGTGTGTGTGTGTGAGAGAGAGAGAGAGAGAGAGAGAGAGAGAGAGAGAGAGAGAGAACCTGTAGAAGCTGGAAGAGTGTGCTAAACACCCTGGGACTGGAGTCACAAGTGGTTGTGAACTGCAGCCCAAAGTGGGTGCTAGAACCTGAACTTAAGTCCTCTGGAACAGCAAGCAAGTGCTCTCAGCTGCAAAGCCGTCTCTTCAGTCCCAGAATGTTGTAATTTTTCAACTATCCTCAACATTCAACTACCTGTACATTCCAGTCATTCCCTCTCCACACACACCTTTATTCGTCCTCCTCATAACTCTGCTCTGAGGCTGCACTTGTCTGTGTGTATCTGTGTGTTCTGGGGTTGGAGTCTCACTATGTAGCCCAGGACTGCCTTGAGTTTGCAGTGACCTTCCTGCCCAGCCTCCTGGATGTTGAGACTGCATGTATGTGCCACCAAGCCTGACTCTCACCAATGTAAATTCTAATTGGCAATTCAGGATAACTTTTGGGTTTCATCTGACTTCTCAATAAGCACAAATAACCATTCACACCATGAAAATATTTTCCCCTTTTAGGACACCATTATTTTCTTTTTCTCTAATCCTGTGGTGACTTCTGAGATTTGCTCTGCCTCAAACTACTGTAACCCCTAGGACACAATCATCAATTTTATTCCCTCCTCACTCTCAACCTCCCCTTTTCCTTGGCTTAAGAACATGCATAAATGAAGAAAATTCTCAAATATGTGCTGAGTGCCAGTCACACAATGAACCTAGAAAATACCCTCACATACTTAAAATATAAAAAACAGAATTTGCCGGGTGGTAGTGGCACACGTCTTTAATCCCAGCACTTGGGAGGCAGAGGCAGGCGGATCTCTGTGAGTTCGAGGTGAACCTGGTCTACAAGAGCTAGTCCCAGGACAGGCACCAAAGCTACAGAGAAATCCTGTCTTGGAAAAAAAAAGGAATTCAACAACTGTGGCTATGTTATGTTCATCTGGTATTTCTAACACCAGCATTGTTTTACTGGAAGTAAGGGTTGCTATTTCAGGCCTGACTACTGTTTTCTAATCTATGAATTACTCACTCATTTTCTTAATTATCAGGAAGCTTTTAATTTTACTTAAATTAAATTCTAATTCATTAATTTTTTTTATTTCATGGCTATTAGAGATGGTGGTTGACTGCCAATGAGTTTAAATTCCCATAAAGTCACTGTATATTCAAAATGAACTTAAAGGAACTAAATTACCAAATGTCACAGCTTAGCCACATACTAGACTGCAAAGTATTGGCTGTTCATTCTGCAATGACATGGCTGACTGGGGGTTAGGGGATTCTCAAGAGTTAATCCTGCTGATCTGTTTATCTGACCTATGGCAAAACTATGCTATCTTGATTATTAAATCTCTAAAGTAAAGCTTAAATTGGTGTTATTACCATTATTATTAATCTGTTTTATCCCCCTCCCCAGATTTGTGTGTTCTCAGGCTCTTCATATATATTAAAATAAACTTTTATTTTATATTTAATTTTAGATATTTAAAATATCAAATATTTTAATAAATAAAATACTTCTATAAGAAATTTTCTGGGTATAAGTCCTGCTAGGATTATAATTGGCACTGAATTTATAGGTTGATTTCAGGAAAACTAGCAATTTTGATTCTCAAATCTACAAATATAGAGCTAATGGTACTTTTATTACCTTCAATATTGTATTACAGTACTATAAAGGTTTTTAGCATCTTTCACTAATTTATTTCTAAGTAATCCATGGATTTTTTCCAAGCGTCTGTTTAAAATGGAATTATGTTAGTTTTCATATATGTTTACTGCTTATATGTAAAAGTGCATGGCTGTTTCTATACCAATCTCATATTCTATGTAACATCTCAGTTTTCTAATATAAGGTGACACAGCAGTGAGTGTGAACATGCTTGCTTCAATTCCGGGCAAGGGCTAAGGGGTCCCTTATCAAAGCGAAGGAATACCAGGCTATTAAATCTTTGCTAAGAAACATGGTGCTCAGTTTTGGCAAGTACTCCTTTCTGTATCTGTTAAGATGGATGTGATTTTTTTCATTTTGTAAATGTGGTTAAACTAACCTTGAATTACTAGAATGCACTCTTGAGGACTCACATTGATACTGAAATAGTGTCGACAAGCTCTTCTCACAATTCTCCTAGATTTCTAGCTTCTTCCCGTACCGCCCACTTCTGCCCCACCCTGTCAGAGAGTGGTCTCTGCTTGCTGGGATGGGGAAGCTAAATGTTATCACTAACACAAGGAAGGTAGAACTGGGTTCAAGTGCAATGGAACTTACACTGTTCTAAGAAGGCAACATGCCCAAATTTCAAACAATGTGGAGATACTCCTGCTCCTTCTCTTCGCTTAGGATTTCCAACTCCTTTTTAATTATTTTTTTTAACTGATGGATTTATTTCCATTAAGTTTGGGGGATTAAATATAGGGTCTCATGCTTGCTAAGCTAATTACAGCTTTTCTATCACCAGCCATTCTAACTTCTTTTAAAAGTAGTTGTTCCTTATAAACCCTCTGGTAACGAACTGGGCTGAAGAGATGGCGCAGCAGTTAAAGGCAAGGCTCACAACCGAAAATATAAGAAGTCGGAATTGCCCCGTTTTTCTGTTTCTAGTCTTACCTCTCATCACTGATGACCACATAACAGGTCTGGGTTTCAAAAAAATCTTATCCTTTAAATGGGCTTCCAAAATATATGGCTATTTAATTCTTTATGTTACTGACTTCACAGAAATGCTATGATTTTGCATATAAACAACCTGGGTATTGGTGGTAGATGCTCAGGAAAAAATAAGCAACTTAACAGATGCATTCTCTGACTGGAATATTTGATTCTAAGGAACCTTTCTAATCAAGGGTGAGAGACCTATGTATCCTTACTCAGAGTCCTGGGAAGTAGGACATTTAATCTCATAAGGCTGAGTCATACCATTATCAATTCTAGTGCTTCAAATCTGTAAGTGGTATCTCCTCTGCGACCATCTGTGCTGTTAAGAGTCTTTTCCCCTGAAGGTAGCCAAGATGTCATTCTCTCTTCCTTCTCCCAAATTAACTTTATCAACTATGGATTAACAAACCCCAGGCAACACTGCTTATGGTAAAAATGACTCCTGCTTGATATGCTGCATATGGATGTAGGACTCGGAATATGCATCTGGTGGAAGACTAAAGCTTTGGGCTTGTCTGGATGTGGAAAGGAACTGGGCATATACTTTTGGTGGGCTTTGAAAGGTATGATTACCAAACCACTGAAAAAGACACCGGTTCTTGTGCAGCACAAGGAATTTTAGGAAAACAACAACAATGAGAAGCTGTTGCTAACTATGTGCATCTTGTTTCTTTGCACTAAGTTGTCACTGGTTGGTAGAGGACAAAGAATGGAACGAAATGGCTTACTGTTTCCTATATAATATCCTTTTAAGTCAACCCAGCGCTAAATTTCGTCTATTTAGGCCATGTGAGTCTGAATTCTAAACAGATGATGGTGATCTTTTCAATGAGCATATAATTTCTGAGTTGCCCTAATACTGTTTCATATAAAATGTTTTAGTTGGTCTGATTTTGTTATGGTTTACTAAATAGGATCTTGTCATTTACATAGGTACTTTTTTCTTCCTGTTTTGTGTTTATTTACTAATTTAATTTTATAATTTTGTAATTGATGAGGCTCAGTGGTGGATGACTTTCCTAACATATGAAAGAACTGGAATTTAATCCCTAACTATCATAAAAAGTAACCAAACAAACAAACAACAGAAAACAAGTGGATAGACAAAACACAAGTGAGACAGGTTAAAAAAAAAAGATACTCAATGTGAATTACAAAGATGGGCATCTTATTAAATATTGCTTCAAGCAAAGTGAAGTTGCTGTGCAGATGCAAACACTAATTATTTTAAATCTGCATATAACTTCAGTGCTGACTAAACTTTTCATCAAAAAGTTCTGTCTCCCCTCCAAGGTCCGTTACTCATACCACATTTCAGGAATTTTCTACTGTAGTTAAAATTTTCCAGTCCGTCCACTGACAGTGCATTTCTATAAACTGTATTGTCACCTACAGTTTCAATAAAGGTTCTTGTTTGAGAGCTAGTCCCAAAATGTTTCCAGCAAGTAGGGGCGCCTGTTCTCAAACAGAACAGGGCAAGGATTTTTTGATCAGTCCCAAGATAGATGCCATGGATTAACCTTATAGCAAAGATTTTATGTAATTTTAAAAGACACATTTTATCAATTACTACTGATCCAAAAGCTATTTTCTGTAGGCAATTACCAACTAGATATTCTCTAGATATACATAAAATAACTGTTAGCAGTTTATTCCTGCAAAGGTTGTGTATTATATGTGCTATGAAAACCTCATGATTGAACCATTGTTTTACATAACTAATATATACTAATTAAAAACATCTACAAAAAGTGTACTCCTCCTAAAGATGAGGGTGGGCAGAGTCTCTCCATGAAATAAGGTGGGAATCAGAAAAGTAACAGCTATTCTCAACAGCTGGGGGAAACATGCCATCACACCCAAGGTAGAAGCAATGGCAGAGGAAGCCAGGGGAAGTCCCTTCCCTTGGGCATTGACAGCTGACAAGACAGCATTTCAAGGAACTTCTGCAGCCTTAGCTCCACAACCAGACACCCTAGTAAACTAAGACCAGAGGCACAAGACTGTATACTGAAACCACACAAACAAAATACTGCAAGGCTGAAAAACAAAACAAACAACCTTGAATCAGATCTGAACAGAACTCAGAAAGCTGAAGCCCTCAGGGAACCAACTTTCATAGAATCTGAGTAGTGTGCACAGCATTGGTAAGAGCTGCACAAGATGATAGGACTTAATACACATCTTTCAATAACTATGAATATTAATGATCTTGATCTCTAATAAAAAGACACTAACTAGTAGACTGGATTTTAAAAATAGGATCCAAGAAACACACATTGTGTTCAAAGAAATATACTCTCTTAGAGTGGAAGGATGGGAAAGGGTATTCCAGCTAACGGAAACATGAAACACTGCAGTATAGTTAATCTAATATCTGGTTAGATATTATCTAGCATCTAGATATTAGATAACATTTATAAAATAGACCTCAAACCAAATCTGGAGTGATCAAAAAAGTCACTTTATACTGATTACGAGAATAATCCATAGAGGACATTATAATACACCCATTTTCATAAAAAACAATATAAGACACAAATTTTCAGATAAACCATAACACTCCAATGTTGGGTTATTTCAATACCTACTCGCACTGATTAACTGCTGTCATAGATCAAATGGTCTTAACAGGTTTCTACAGAACATTCTGCCCAAGTATTGCAGTATTCTGAATTCTTCTCAACATGCAGATCTAAACTTTCTCTAAAACAGATAATGCTAGGACAAAAGCAAGTCTTAACAAATATAAATGAGCATAGCTTTTTGTATTCTATCTGATCGCAATGAAATAAAGCTAGAAATCTACAGCAAGAAAAGCTACAGAAAATAGAAACTGATGGAAATTAAAGAATGCATTGCTGAATGATAAAGGGTCCACTGAAGAAATTAAAAAGAAAATTAAAAATTCTTAAACTGTACAAAACTAAAGACAAAACATACCAAAACCTGCGAGATATAATGAAAGAGAGGAATGCATAGCTATAAGAGCTCACACTAAAAAAGAGAAAGAGAAATCTCAAATAAATAATGATGTACTTAAGTCCCTGAGAAAACAAGAACAGACAAACCCAAAGAGAGTTGATGAAAAGAAAGAATCAGGAACAAGGTAGGTCAGTGAGATGGCACAGCAAGTAAAGCTGCTTGCCAACGTGATGCAAGAGCTGATCCATGCAATTTGTCCTCTGACACACACAATTAAGTGTAATTTTTACAAAAAGAGTATGGCAGAAGTTAATGAACACGAATGTAGAAAACAATACAATCAATGAAAGAAAAATTGGCTCAGGAAGACCACCAAATTCATTTTATAAAATTACATCAAAATCAGAGAAAAAAAAAAAACAATGAAAAGAGAAAATTACAGACCAGTCTCTTTGATGGTCAGGGACACAATTTTCTCAAAGTATTTAAAAACTAAGTTCAAAAACACATCAAAATGATCATCATAATCAAGGTAATTCATTTCATTCCAGAGACTCAGGGATGTTTTTAACAAACATAATGCATTACATAAACAGACTAGAGGACATAAATACATGACTGCTTTAATAGATGCAGAAAAGGTCTTTGGCAAATTCAACATTCCTTCATGACAAAAACTATGGAAAAAACTAGGAATGGAGGGAACATGTCTCAATATCATAAAGGACATATATGACATGACAAACCTAGAGCCAACATCACGCTAAAAACTAGGAATGGAGGGAACATGTCTCAATATCATAAAGTTTACACATGAAAGGAAGAAAACGAAACATTTTCACTAAAATCAGGAACAAGACAAGAGAGTACACTGTATCCATTCCTATTCAGGAAGCCTGAAGTCTTAGCTAGAATAGTAAGACAAGAGAAAGAAATAAAGGGACACGAACAGGAAAGGAAGGTTATAATATTATTTATGACATAAGTCTGTACATAGCAATCTTACAGAGTCTACCAGAAAACTTCTAGGATAAGCATTTTCTGCAAAGTGCTAAGCTAAAAAAATAAGTGAAATTTTAAAAAAATTATTTATTTTGCATGCATGAGTGGTTTGCCTACATGTAGTGTATCACATGTGTGCCTTATGTCAATGAGGAGCAGAAGGAGTTGGATTCCATAGGGTTGGAGTTGTTACAGACTGTTGTGGAATATTAGTTTAAGATGTATTACATTCATCTATGCTGTGAACTATCTGTTTGATGATGCAAAGATGTGTTGCATTCTCTTCTGTTGCATTTGTTTAAAGCTGTGTTACTTTGCCTGTCTAAAATACCTGATTGGTCTAATAAAGAGCTGAATGGCAATTGCTAGGCAGGAGAGACAAATAGGTGGAGCTGCCAGGCAGAGAGAATAAATAAGAGAAGAAATCTGGGCTAGAAGAAGAACAAGAAGAGGGAGGAGTAAGAAAAGGAGAAGAGGACACCAGGAGCCAGCCACAGAGTAAGAAGGAGCAAGATATATAGAATAAAGACGGGTAAAAAGCCCAGAGGCAAAACGTAGTTAAAGAGAAACAGGGTAATTTAAGTTAAGCTAGAGAAGCTAACTCGAAAAAAGCCAAGCTAAGGCTGGGTATTCATAAATAAGAATTAGACTTCGTGTATTTATTTGGGAGCTGGATGGTGCCCCCCCCCAATAACCCCAACTACGACAGATGGTTGTGAACCACCATGTAGGTGCTGAGAATTGAAACCAGCTCCTCTGTAAACAGCAATCTGCGCTCTTAACCGTTAACCCATTGCTCCAGCACCCAAAACTAACATACAAAAATAGTAGCCTTCCCACATTCCAGTAATAAAAGCATTAAGAAAGAAATTAGGGAAACAATCCCATTCACAACCTTAAAAAAAAAAGCCTTGGAATGAACCTAACCAAGGAAATGAAAGACCCCTACAGCAAAATTTAAAACATGGAAGAAAAACTGAGGATGACACTGGAAGATGGAATGATCTCCTATTGCTCATGCACTGGAAACATTAATTTTGTGAAATATGATTTTCCCACCAAAATCAATCTAGTGATTAAATGCAATACTTATCAAAATTCTAATCCATTCATTCATAGGGATTGTCAAGTTCCTACGGAAGACCAGTGAGATTGCTCAGCGGGTGAGAGTAGCTGCCAGCGAGCCTGACAGCCAGAGTCAGTCACTGGAGTGAGGAGGAACCAACTTTCAGAACTCTCCTCTGACCTCTGCACGCATGTTGTGGAAAGTGCACATGGATACACAATACACTAATTAAAACAATAAAAAATTAATATGTAAGCATAAAAAACCTTTTAGTAGTCAAAACAACTCTGAACAATAAGAATAACACTTGAGGCATAAAATACCAGATTTTCAAATTATTTTTAAACATTTTTATTTCAAAATTTATTGCTATAGCATCAAAGTAAAAATAATTAATAATAACAATAATGATGATATTATTGTTATATGTGAAGCCGATGTAAAGATCAAAAGAATATAATTAAGACCCAGACATAACCCATATATATATACCTGGTTTTTAGTAAAGATGCTTAAAACCACACTGGAGAAGAAAAAAAAAACAGCCTTGTCAATACATACAGGGTTTGGGAAAATATCCACATGTAGAAGAATGAAACTAGATTCTTATCTCTCGCGCATCACAAAAATCAACTCCAAATAGATCAAAGGCCTAAAGTTAAGATCTGACACACCAAAGCTGTTAGAGGAAAAGGTGGAGAAAATAGTTCAAGATCTAGGTGAAAGTGAGGACTTTTAGACTAGGACTTCCCTTGCCCAGAGCATAAGGCCACAACTGACAAGGGAACCTTGCAATCACAAGCTTTCTGCACAGCACACCAGTCACTCGGATGAGATGGCACCCTACAGGATCTAAGACCTTCACCAGTTACACATCTGACAGGAATAATATCTAGAACATATTCTGCAAAAAAAGAAGTAAACATAAAGAAATCAAACAACCCAGTGCAAAAATGGTCTATGGATGGTACAGTGTCCTCAAAAGAAGAAACCCAAATGGCTAATAAATACTTTTAAATGTTTCTAGGGAAATGCAAATTAAAATTACTTTGAGGTTCCATCCAACCCCAGTCAGAATGACTATCATCAAGAAAAGCATCACTGATAACAAATGCTGGTGAGGATGCTGAGAAGGATGAATCTTTACTACTGGTGGGAGTGTAAACTAGCAACCACTATGGAAATCACAGTAGAAAATCCTCAAAGAGCTAAAGAGAGAGCAACCATATGACAACAGCTATACCACTCCTGGACCAGCGATCAAAGGATTCTCCATGTTACTGCAGAGACATGTGCACACACTCGCTGTCTATTCGATAGCTAGGAAATGCAATCAGTCAACTGATGGATAGATGATAAAAGTACAGTACATGTTCACGATAGAAGTTCATCACGTTGTAAAGCAAACGGAAAAATGAGACTTGCGGGAAAATATTACACTAAGTGAAGTGACCAGAGCACAGAAAGACAAATGCCACCTGCTATCTCTTATATGCAGCTCTATTTAGATTTGTGAGTTCAACTCGGGGTGACTGCAGAGGTTAAGAAGTTAAAAAGGAGCAATTAGAGAGTGGATGGGAAGAGGACTTACGGGGGAGCAACAGTAGAGCACATGTGATCTAATGTAGTGGGGGAATACTGGGGAGTAAAGGTTTATATGGGGATGGAAGTGAGGGGTGGGAGAGATAAGGAGGCAAGGGGATAGCTAAAACAAAGGATGTATGTAGAAGCCACTATTGTAAACTAGTCAAAAAATAATAATTTAAACGGGAAAGGAAGAGTTTGAAGAAAGACACCCTGTATGGGTAGATAATCTTACTACCAGAAGCCAAGGTTAATAAACAATACTAACACTAGTAACGGGGTATGGGATACTTCCTTCTAAGTTGTTGGTCAAGGAGGTTCCAGAGACCCCCAAAACAATACACACAATTACCACTGCTGCTGGCTGCCCATAAAAACAAGATGACAATTGTTGAAGCTACATAGGTTGTAGGGTATAGGGAAATCGAATAGGAAGCTAGCTGGAACTTCCTCTCCACTGGCTGGCTTTTACAGTCCTACAAAACATTATGCAGCCACTGGGAGGGGAAAAAATCGCAGTTTTACCCATCTGTGAACTCTGCATACATCAACAGCAACCTACCAGGCAAGACACACCTGCTGGTGCAGTAAGTGTGTAACTGTGATGGAGAGGTAACCAATGACTTTCTGATTGGATCTGAGGCCTGCTTCACAAGCCAAATCCACACCTGATAATGTACACTGGTCAAAAGTCCGTGGCTGGGCAGATCACAGGACCTAAAGGGGAACCTACTATTGCTGCCTTCTAAGTGGACTGCCTAAGATAAGTGCTGTCCACAGCCTTGGTAAGAGAAGCTTCTGTCTGCAGTGGACAACAGTTACTGCAGAGACTCCTAACTGGGCAAAGTGCTAAGAATGAGTGACTGTTGAGTTCTCAGTCCTAAAGGGCCAGCTAATCACCTCCTCACTGTTCACAGAACATCATACAAAAGGGATCAGAAAGACTGGGTTCATCAACATTTCATCATGGATGAGGGAGGGGCTGGTAAGACCTTACTTCTCCCTGAGGAACAAACTACAGGCAGTTACTAGTTGAAGGGAGGAGAGACATAATCCTCAGTCACTGGTGCTGAGTTTCCCTTGTTTAAGTAAAGAACCTCTAAGCTATACTCACTCAAGGAACTTGCTGGAAAGAAAAGGAAGTGCAGTGGGAGCAGGAATGAATAGGAGAGAATAATGGAAGAAGTATGAGCAAAGAACATTATACACATGCAAAGTTTGCCCATGGAGACCTCCAAGCAACCCAGGTTATTGTCAACACCTACATGACTCACTGAACATAGAAAAGTCAATCTGGTGCCTATCAAATCTTCACCCCTTCTGAGTAGTGTTCATGGTATTAGAAGGTACTCTGCACAGAACCAGAGGAGAAAGGAAAACACCAACTCAGCTAACAAATGCTTGGATCTACCTGTGACCTGCCTACAATATATGCTGGTAAAATAGTGGCACAAAAGTTGTAGGAATAACCAAGCACTATCTAATTGGAATTAAGTTCCACTCCATGAGACAGAACTCATGGCCAACACTACCTAAGTGGTCAAGAACCTGGGACAAGATAGGCCATGAACCTAGAGAAAAACCAAATACTATTCTTTTGTTAAAGGAATGTAGAAATAAAATGACTCATACCAACATTCTATTATACTCATAGATCAGTATCTTGCTCAGTCATTATCAGAAAAGCTTCCTCTGATAGAGGCTATAGTAGATGAAAACCAATACAGAGACCTACAACTAGAAATGTGCTAGTTGTACTAGACAATTTTCAAATTACAAAAATAATTACATTTCAAAATATTCTCAAGAACTAGAGAGATGGCTCAGCAGTTAAGAGCAAGTCTCCAATGAGACTTGTTTCCATGAAATTCTTCCTCTCACAGTTCTGAGAACTCTGCAGAAGAGGAGATGGAAAGACTGAAAGAACCAGGGGGGGATGGAAACATCAAGGAAGCAAGCAAGGCCTTCTAGACACAACAGGACTGATGCGTATGAATCCAGAGACAGTGCCGGCACAGCAGGCACAGGGCCTGCCCAAGTCTAAGCCGGATAGGGTCCAAGAGCTGAGGGGGAAATAGACACAAGCCCCATCCCTAACCCAGAATCTGTCTTTAATTGATAGCTTCTCACAAAGAAAAAATTAGTCTTCTCCAACGGAGTCTCACTGGGGATACAAACCACATTTAAGGGCAGGCCCCATGCCCAGCCATAGAGAGCCAATGAACTCAAAAGTAGTTTTCAAGATTGTTTTTGTATCTCACAATGCTTTGTCTGAGGTTCCCACTTATATATTATGGTTTCCAATTTTGTATTTATGGAATTTCTATGTGAAAATGTGTAGCCTCAGCATTTGTATATGTTTCTTGACATTTTTCTTTGGCTCTTTTTTCCACCCTCTGTTTGTTTGTTTTGTCCTATTTTGATTTGTTTTTATTTTATCTTATTTTATTTTTTATAATTACTATTCTAGATACCTCTTTGTATTCTAATTAAAGAAAGAATGAGTGTGGATTTAGGTGGATGGGGAGGTAGGGAGGAGCTGCGGGAAGAAAAACTGTAATCAGAATATACCATATTGGGAAAAAAACCTCTTTTCAATAAAAATAAAGTATTGTGCTGCTGCTGCCATCATTAGAAAATGCAATTGTATGCTAGCATTTTTTATTTGTGTGTGGGGGAAACAGATATTAATGAAATAAGTATAATAGCCCAAAGGAGATAGAGGGAAGGGACTGGCAAAGAAAACTATATTGCATTTCTTATAAGAGGAGCAATAATATATTCTGTTTTAATTTTAATACTAGTAAGATCCACAGGGTCATTCATTTATCTGTCTGGTTTACTCATTTTAAAGTCTATTATTCTAAGATGAAAACAGAACACATAATTTTCAATATGCTTACAAAAAATGCTTAAATTAAAAGAAAATTCTCAGGGGCTGGAGAGATACCTCAGCAGTTAAAAGCACTGGCTTAAGTTAAGAGGACAGGGGTTCAATTCCCTGCACCCACACAGTAACTCATAACCATCGTTAATTCTAGTTCCAGGGGCTCTAACACCCTCTTCTGGTCTTCACCAATGCAGGCATGCATGTGGCACACAGATATACACACAGGCAAAACACCCATACACATAAAATAATGTAAAAAATTAAAAATCAGAGTGGCAAAATGAAGGGAGATAGAGAGAGAAAAATAATAAGAAAAGGCATATGTATATATATATATATATACTTGAATGTATATACACACGTTTATATATATATTAATATAAGTGAAATTAGGTCAGCTATTGGGATAGAGAACTCTTTAAATCCTTGTGTATCACTTGGCTATGTGAGTAGGCAGGTGGGAGCATGCACATGTGTGGTGTGTGTGTGCAGCCAAAACCCAAATTCAGATATCTTTCTCTATTCTCTCACTGAACCCTGAGCCTGCTGATTTGGCCAGGCCAGCAGCCCCCACAGCCCCTCTCTTATCCCTCCAGCACTGGATTACAGACAAAGTCTCTGTGCTTCTGGGGACAGAACTCTGGTCACTACGCTGTGTGGCAGGCACTTTACTGACTGAGTCACTGCCCTAGCTCTGCAAAGAGCTATTAAAAAGCAAACATTATGGAGCTAGAGTAGCCAAATGATATCTATTAGAGATGTACTTAAAGTAAGAGATGGGCTAAAAATAATAAATGTGACAAGCAAATGAAGCACAGTTTACAAATATCAACATTAGACAAAATCTCAAGGCAAGAAGTATAAAATTGAGCAAAATGGTACAGATTTGGATGATATTATAAAACTATGTTTTTCTTTTCTGAACCAAATATTTTAGGACCTAAGTCCTCTATATGAAAGGATAAAAATGTAAGTAAGTTAATTTTTTGGAAAATTAACAAAAATACATCATAAGTTTAAACTATAAAGAAAAAACTTCAGTAAGATTTTTTGAAACTGAAACAAAGGGACCTGAATTTTATTTGAATTTGACCAGAAGTAAAAAAGGTAGAAATATACATACAAAGCACATGTAAAACATACTGTCTTAAATATATCTGAGTTAAAAAAAGAAATCAAAACCTAATTCACAAATTAGAAAATAAACTTTTAGTTCAGTGCTAGTAAAGCCAACCTGTAATTTTTGCTGCCTTTTCCTCTTGGTTCACTCGATTCTCATCATCATCTTCATTATCTTCTTCAAAATCATCTAAATTGCCAATGTCAGCCTGCTTCATACTCATCAAACTAGCCAAACTCTGCATATCTTCATCCCTATATCAAATTAGTCAAAATACAATACACAGCTTACTAGATGACATTACTTGAAAAGTAATTAGAAAATAGATGTTTAATATGCCTAATCTGCAAATCTTAAATCCAAAACATTCCAAAATCTAAAGCACTCTGAAGCCCAGGCTTTCGCATGCTGATAAAGGTGTCACACGTGGAACACCTCACACTTGGCACGTGACAGGCTGCAGTCGCGGGTCAGGCACGGAAGACACTGTAAAAACTACTTCAGGCCACATAAAGAAAATATGCATGAAAGTTAAACGGCACTGTGTTTAGACTTGGATCTCCTCCCTAAGATATCCTTCTGTATATGCAAACACCCCAAAATCTAGAAAAAACTGAAATCTGAAAACTTGCAGAGGTAAGCATTTTGGATAATGGATATAAGATAAAATATTAACATATTCCTTCTTTCTGTAAAATAAGAGTACCACCTTGCATGTCGTAAAAGAATATTTTAAATGTAAGACTTTTACAAACCATATAAATTTCTAAATGATGTATTCACTGCAAAGCAAACAAGACTAAGCTCTAACTGGTTAAGGCTTTAGAAGGTACTTGTGCTGGCACCCCATGGAAGACAAAAAGTTTCTGCAGAGAATTCAAGTATAGTTTCTTGAGCATTAAGTCTAGAGACAAAACCGTGGGCAGTCCACAAATGAGACAAATCTTGACTTTAAAATAAAACCTGAACTGGACAGACAGACCAGAGGTTAAGAGCACTGGCTGCCCTTCTGGACAAAACTGGCTTCAGTTCCCAGCACTGGCAGCCCACAGTGTCTGTAACTTCAGTTACAAAGGCTCCAACGCCCTCTTCTGACCTTTGCAGGTTTCAGGCATGTCCATGGTGCACCGGCATAAATACAGACAAATATATAAACTATATATAACACATATATAAAATTATATATGTAACACATAAAATAACAAGATAAATGTTAAATACTAAAATGAAACACTTAAAACTTTCAAAAGGAATTAGAACAGGAATTCTGAATAGAAAACCATGAACCATTTTGGATCTGTGGGCTGGAGAAAATCAAATAGTAAACCCTGCAAACCATGTGTTAAGTTTTCTGTAGAGCCACAGGCCCTAAAGGTAACTACTGCAACCAAAACTAAATCATCTAAAGCAAAGTCTAGTCTTTTGAAGAAACATGAGATGAAATCTTTAGCTAATTATGAGTTGGATACCATCTATTTGATAAAATATGAATTTTTATCTCAAATACTTAAAAATATAATTTTATGAAGTTTATATTAAATATCTTGAGACAACTCATTTATGTTTTCTTCATCTGTTATTTTTACCTTAAAACTCACTGAATATATTTTAAGAAGTTATACAACATATTAATTTTCAGTTTTGTGTATTTCTGCCAAATTCAGACAGAAAAAATTAAAATACTGCTTTTATAATCTTTAATAATTTTATCTTCAAAATATGACATAACTATGCAAACTAAGCCAAGTATAGAAATTCTTCACATTTTATTTCACATAGGCTAAGTTAACAAAATGATTTCCTCTTTTTAAACAAATTTCATGACAGTCAACATAAACAAGAAAAGTTGTATTATTCATATGAATGCCTTCCAAATTCTCAGTTATTAGTAATAAATAATAAGGATTCATATTAAATTGAGACTCTCAGTTTAAATGAACTTTTTCTTACCCAGACGGCTACGGATGGTGCCGATGTATTTACTGCTCGGTCTCCTTCCTCGGTTTCTGTTCCTTTCACTTGGCTTACACTTCAGGGGGAGAACCTTCCTTCCCCCGTGTTTACAGTCCATTCTCAACCACCTCCCTAGCCACACTCACTTGGGATCACAGCTTCTCTCAGCTGACTGCTGCCATCTATCATGTCACCTGCTGCCTTGGAGGTGAGAGCCAAACATCTTACTTTGGGTGACACACAGAAACCAGCTTATCAGACAAGCAGACATGACCAGTTATAGTAACACACTCTACTGGGCTAAATGTGTGCAGAACTGTGGTTCAGAATGGACCATCTTCCTCCCTTATCTTTAATAGAGAGTTCCCAGCATAGCATTTTCTTTTATTCTGCCCCTTCATATTCTACTTGGACAGGCTCTTGCACTGTAGATATAACATGTACTTGTTCCTGACTTGACAATGCAGTAGGTGTTTATTCAGCACGTAAGAAGTGATTTTTGGTTTTGATTTTGAGAAAGGTATTGTGTTGGTTACTTTTTGTCAACTGGACACAAACCAGAGTCACTTTGGAAAAGGGAACCTCAATTAAGAAATCACCTCCATCAGGCTGGCCAGAAGGCATGTCTGTGGGACATTTCCTTGATTAATGATAGATATGGAAAGAGCCAATGTGGGCGGTGCCACCCCGAGGCAGGCGGCCCTGGGTGTAAAAGAAAGTAAGCTGAGAAAGCCAAGCCCAATGACCTCTATTCCTCCATGGCTTCTGCTTCAATTCTTGCCTTGAGTTCATGCCTTGGATTCATTTGAAAGATGTTCATCTTATTGCCATTCTCCTAAGACAAATGCTGTGGTATTTTAAAACACGATATGAAGGAAGTCATTATTTAATGATAGAAACTTACGTTGCTTTTCCTTCCCGAAGAAAGATACAAGATAATGAAAACTGGAGAGTGGCAGATACAACTTTTTTAGATAATGGCTTAAATTTTAACTTGACATCAGTTTGAGTTGGCATAGGGCTTGCATACTGTTTCATATTAATGCTGCTAGTAGCAAGAGCTTTCCTCCGACCAGAAGGGGATTCCTGTAAGAGAAAAAAAATAATTATGCAGTTTAGAATTATTTTATAGCTAATAAAAAATTAAGAACTTCCTTCACTAAATAATTCTTTTAATACAATAATAAAATTGTGATGAGCTTTTATATCAAGTAAAGGACATAAAAAATAAAACAAAAAGAGTTGGCCCAAAAATACTTATACTAGAAGAAAATGTGGGATAAAAACTCGTAAAGAGCATGCACAGGGGCTCATACCTGCAATCCCAGCACTAGGGTGGGTAGAGGCAAGAGGATCCTGAGTTCACGGCTGGCCCCAACTACATGAGACCCTGCCTCAGGGAAACTAGGAAAGGTTCCAGGTTAGTGTGAGAAAGCGATCTGTCACTAACCGCCCTAAATTCAATTAATGTAACATGATGGTATTTTCCCGTTAAATCTATATTTTTTTCTAAGACATTTTGTGATTAATTCTAGTCTTTTCCTGAAGATCACATATGTCAGTAAAGAAACTGTTTTGCAGATCCCATGGCAACATGATGACTGATCCCAGCATATCTAAAAAGTCTTTAAAACAGTTAGTGCCCACTCATCAGAACCATACAACAAGAAGCCTGTCTGCTCTTTAAGGCGTTTAATAATAGGGTTTAGGAGACTGGTACAAACAGGATAGTAAATGGATGGGCATTAACCATGTGTGAATATCATATAAATTCTGCAGACATATGATAACACATAAGATAATCTTTCATTGTGTTCTACCGGCAAGAAGCAATTCAGATAAAAGACAATCTGTGACAATGTAAACCAGAGGTTATATACTATCCATTATTTTCTGAGGTTGACATTAGAATTGAAAGTAACATTAAAGCTTAACATTAAAGAAACCTCAGCCTTGGTAATATTCCCTATAAAAAAAAAAGGAGTTACTCATTCAATTACTCAATTTTCCAACCAAGGCAGGAAATTTTATCATTAACACCATTATTACTGTTCAATAAATCCTGGTTCATCATATGAGAGGTCAATTTGCCTAAAGTAAGGCTATTGTACTTGAATCAAAGCATTACAAGAGTTTTAAAAAAACCTAACATTTCTGGCTAACAAATAGGTAAAACATAATGTCACCTCCCTAAAGAACGCCTATTTTAGAATGTGGTCTTATCTGTCAGATTATGCACAGCAATATTACAGAGAACTATTAGTGCATGCAGATACCTTATGAATGAATTTCAAAAATGCATCAAGCACTTGAGAAGAAGTTAAGCCCTCTCAGAAGAAATACTTAAGAATATGCAAATACCCTCAACTGAATCAAGTTGAACAGATGTGACTATCCCTAACAATACAAGTGTTCTTTCCCTGGTCGCTACTGTCAATCAAAGGATAAGATTAAGGTCCAAGGTTTTGACAATGTGCAAAATGAAAAAGTACAGTCAGGAATATCAATTTATTACACTGATATGAACAATAATCTCTTATTGTACCTTTAGAATAGCTAACAACCTCCGCATCTAATACAGAATGTAAAGCCCCAGGTTGAAAAGCATGACACACAAACTGTCACGTTATCACTCTCAGTGCTTGTTCTGTTTCACAAAATTATGACATTGATCCTTGATATGACAATTTAATTTTGTAATAAACTATGAAATTAACATAACTTAGAAATTTTGAAAGCTGTGTTTGAAGACACTCCTTTTAAGATATAGAGTTTTAGTGATTAATATTCTATAAGTTTTATTTTATTTTTAGAGCAAAGGTTATACAGATAAACTTTTCTGCTGAAGTATTTGATATTGTGTGCCTCTGAAACAATAGGTAATAAAACATACTGCATTCTAAATACATTCTGTCACACTACTTAGCAAAAGCTTTTGAATAGTGCTAATTAAAAAATAAAACTAACAGAGCTTATACAAAATAAATGCACTCAGTCAAACCTGGATCCCATTTCTTCACATCCTAAACTAGTAGACCTACAACTGGGCCCAAGAGTCAGCTGATTTTCAGCAAGTTCCACACCACAGTTCTCTCCTTTCTCCACCTCTTGATTCCCTTCTTTCTGGCTCAGACTCTCTCTCCACCCTACTAAGACCCCAACCCTCCAGTCAGGTGGTCATGCCCCAGTCAGTCTAAAATCACATTTTCGGGTCCCCTGAAGAAGTTTCCATAAAGTTCCCATTAAGTTCTCATTCTTACTTTGACTTTTCCGTTGTTATAGAAAGCCTATATATTTCCATTTCTAAGAAATGCAACTTACTATTGTTAGAAATCAAACAAATTTGAGATAGAATGGGGCATTAGGACTTAGTTCTATAACTAAATTTCAGTTTTACTTTCTCACATCGACAAGTATTGCTAAGAACCAGCATTCGTGCTGCTGGGGCCATTTCAGAGGGCACAGCCACTTGGGGAACAACTCTGCATTGTTTTCTAGAGTTGAATTCATGCACATATTATGACTAAGCAATTCCATCTAGAAAAATCTTCATGACAAAAACGACAGACCAGAAGCCACTCTATGTTACATGGTGACTGAGAAGAGTCAGGAAAACCGAGAGTTAACTGTCACAAAGATGTCCACAAAGGTAGACAGAACATCACACACTGCAAAGAGGAGGACTGAACGCCTAAAAACTGCAACAGAAAGAAACAGAAAGGTACTGTCCTGGAGAGAAGGCAGCACCATGTGGCTGTACAGCAAGCTGAGGGGAAACAGAAGGCCCATCCAAAAGTACTTGTTTTCTCTTCTGAGCAGTACTGGCACTTGAGGTCTCAAGTGAGGACTGTTTACTAATATCCTCAAATAAAACTGGAGGAGGCACCCACTCCACAGCTGTAAAGCGCAGCACAGAAATACAAGAGCCATGAGAAGACAAGGCACCATGCTGCTCCAAAGGGCCATGACCCCCATTGCTAAACCCAAAGACACTGAAATGAATCAAAGGCCAGATGAAGAATTCAAAAGTTTACTTGTAAAAATGGCTAGTAACTTCAAAGATGACAGAAACAAGCACATGAACTAAAGAAAGCAACTCAGGACATGAAGATAGTATAGAACACGAACAAAGAAACAAGGAAACTGCACATTTGGAGAGAAGATAGAAGATGAGAGAAACACTGGAAATGAAAAACTCAACAAATTAAAATGAAAAACACAGTCAAAAGTATCACCAATAGACTTGACCAAACCAGGGAGGGGGGAAGTATCAAAATGGACAAGATCAAGGAAATACTGTTAGACATTAACATCCAAAAATATGAGCATGACTACAACTTCAAAAACAAAACTCTGGGACATAACTAAAGAACAAACCTATGAATTAGTAGAGTAGAAGAGAACTGAGGTTAAAAACTGAAAGCACAGAACAACTATTCAGTGAAATTATAGCAGAAAAAGTAAGGGAAAGAAATGGACAACCAAGCACTAGACATTTAAACTCCCAATAAGGAGGGCTAGAGATCTTTCCATGACACATTATAGTAAAGATGCCAAAACTATGAAACCAAGAAAAAAAATACTAGAAGCTAGAAGAGAATAATGACAACTCACATCACAATGGTATCAAACCTCTCAAGAGAAATTCCAAAAGCTGGGAAAGAATAGAATGACATATTTAAAACCCCAAGGGTAAGGCTGTCAACTAAGACTACCTCACAGAATTATCTTTTAAAATTAACAGAGAAGGATTTTTGAAATAAGCACCAACTAAAGAAAGTCATGATCACCAATCTAGCAGTGGAGAAAATACTTAAAGGGATCCTAAACACAGGAGGAAGAAGGCCTCTATCACACAAGACCAGGAAAGAATAAACTCATGAGAGGAGTGGATGAAAAATATGAACTGAGAAATAACCCAATCTTGTCCAACTCATAAAACCAGCAAATCTCTCATTTGAATAGGGGAGAGAAAAGAAGCAGAACTTACCAGCACCTTTGGGCTGCTCCTGCTGAGTGCTTACAATTAGAAACCAAGAGCAAGTGACTAACTTGCCAACACATCTCAAGGTCCTCGTAAAACAACAAGCCAAACCCAACAACAGGAGATGGAAAAGAGAAAGCTTGTACACAGACAATGGGTGAATGCTTTGCTTTGTTTTGAGTTTTGTGTTCAACCCTGTTATACCTGGTATTATGAAACTGATTGTGTATCTACTCACTAGACATTGGAGGTGAAAAGACAAAGTTTTAGTCCACAAGAATTTTTCATTCTTTAAATGATCAGGCCTCCTGACTCTGCTCCTGGACTTATTTTCTCTAATATCCTCTCTCTCATTTTCTTGGCTCCCTACCCTGGCCTCCTCATTGTTTCTCAGCTTCACACTTACCAGGAACATCCTTCTCATAATTACTATATAGCTAGCGCTCCTCGCCTTTCAGATCTTCCCTCAAGCTTACTTTCCCAGACTGTCCTTTTCTGAGCACCTTACAAAAAATTTCAGCTTCTCTCCCAGTAGACATATTTTGCCTTCCCTGTATTTTCCCTCCATTGTGCATACTATTAAACAAGCAAATTTTATTTATATACTTCCTTCTCTCTCTACCCTGTAAGTTCAATGAAGGCAGATATTTTTGTGTATTTGTTTATTACTGGTCCTAGTTCAACAAATATCCATTGAGCAAACAAGTGAATTGTAATTTTATGACTTTTTGTCACAAACACTTTCAATTACCTTTACGTTATGTTTCTGTTCCAGATTTTTTCCCACATATCTTTAAAGTACCTACTGTTCATGAAGGCATTCCTCTCCTTAAAAAGAGAAAGAGGGATGTAAGATTTCCTATGGTAGAGTGACTGGCAATCTAACCTACTGCCACTTGCAGAGCTAGGCAGAGCTTTGCTCAAGCCAGACAGGTCACTAACAGGTAGAAGAAGATATAAGATGAACAGAATATGATATAAACTGATTCACATAGATGAGTTGAAGGGAAAATGGCAAGCAATCATCCTGGCCTCCTTATTGTTTCCTGTGTCTCAGTTACAGTCTCGCACTTGCTGCTTCCTCCCTTACCAGCAATGTTCTTCTCATAAAAACTATAGAGCTAGCTCTCCCTGGCCTTTTCAGAGTGTGTCTCAAACTCAGACAACTATGACAAAGCACTTTGTGGAGGGAAGTGACCCACCAAAAATCAGGAAAATCCATGTCTTGACCCACACACACAGCTGCTCTCAAACCAGGAGTCACAGACCTCGCTATAGGCTCCTGCCCCTCTGTCCTCTTACTTTAGGACTATCTCTTATAAACACAAGCTTCCACCCCTACCATGAAGCTTTCTGCAATTAATGTACACCAACTCAGAAGTGTCCTTGGGAAAACCAGTCACACTGCAGGGCAGGCCCCACACCCAGGAGAAGTTGGCCAACACTAAATGAACACAATGGTACTTTTGTCAATGTTTTGTTCTGTTTTGCTTTGTTTTGGCAGTTTTTGTCTTATTGGTCCTTTTTTTTTTTTTGCTTTGGTTTTCTCTTAATGAGTTTTATATTGTTTCAAGAGATTGAGAGAGAGCATATGCAAGAGGTAGACATAAAGTTGGGTGGGTAAAAAGGTGGAGAGGTAGAAAGGATCTGTGAGGAGTTGGGGGAGGGGAAATGTAATCAAAATGTATGAAAAATTATATATACATTTTTATTGATTTTATTGAGCTATACATTTTTCTCTGCTCCCCTTACTCCCTCTACCCTCTCCTATGATCCCCATGCTCCCAATTTACTCAGAAGATCTTATATTTTTCTACTTCTCATGTACATTAGATCTATGTATGTCTGTCTCTCTTAGGGTGCTCGTTGTTGTCCAGGTTCTCTGGGATTGTGATTTGTAGGCTAATTTTCTTTGTTTTATGTCTAAAAACCACTTATAAGTGAATAGATATAATATTTATCTTTCTGGGTCTGAGTTACTTCACAGAATATGATGTTTTCTAGATCCATCCGTTTGCCTGCAAATTTCAAGATGTCATTATTTTTTTCTGCTGTGTAGTACTCCATTGTGCAAATGAACCACATTTTCCTTATCCATTTTTCAGTCGAGAATCATTTAGGTTGTTTCCAGGTTCTGGCTATGAGAAACAATGCTGCTATGAACATAGTTGAGCACATCTCCTTGTGATATTGATGAGCATCCTTTCAGTATATACCCCAAAGTGGTATTGCTGAGTCTTGAGGAAGGCTGTTTCCTGATTTTCTGAGAAATCGCCACACTGACATCCAAAGGGGCTATAACAGTTTGCACTCCCACCAGCAATGCAGAAGTGTCCCCTTTACCCCACATCCTCTCAGGCATAAGTTGTCATCAGTGTTTTTAATCTTGACTATTCTTACAGGTGTAAGATGGAATCTCAGAGTTGTTTTGATTTGCATGTCTCTGATGGCTAAGGATGTTGAGCATTTCCTCAAGTGTCTTTCAGCCATTTTAGATTCCTCTGTTGAGAGTTCTCTGTTTAGGTCTGTACTCCATTTTTTTTTATTGGATTATTTGTTCTATTGATGACCAATTTCTTGGGTTCTTTATATATTTTGGAGATCAGACCTCTGTCTGATGTGGGGTTAGTGAAGATCTTTTTCCCACTCTATAGGCTGTCATTTTGTCTTATTGACCGTGTCCTTTGTTTTATCAGTTTCAGGAGGTCCCAATTATTGATTTTTTTCTCTCAGTGTCTGTGCTACTGGGGTTATATTGAGGAAGTGGTCTCCTGTGCCAACATGTTTAAGTATACCTCCCACTTTCTCTTCTATGAAGTTGAGTGTAGTTGGATTTATGTTGAGGTCTTTGATCCATTTGGACTTGAGTTTTGTACATGGTGATATATATGGACCTATTTTCATTCTTTTACAGGTTGATATCCAGTTATGCCACTACCATTTGTTGAGTATGTTTTCTTTTTTCTATTTTATATTTTTTGTTTCTTTGTCAAAAATCAGATGTGTGGATTAATATCTGGGTCTTCAATTTGGTTCCATTGGTCCTCCTGTCTGTTTTTATGCCAATACCAGGCTGTTGTCAGTACTGTAGCTCTGTAGTAAAGTTTGAAGTCAGGGATTGTGATGCCTCCAGAAGTTCTTTTATTGTACAGGATTGTTTTGGCTATGCTGGGTATTTTGCTTTTCCATATGAAGTTGAGTATCATTCTTTTCGAAGTCTGTAAAGAATTTTGCTGGGATTTTGATGGGCATTGTGTTGTATCTGTAGATTGCTTTTGGTAGGATTGCCATTTTTACTATGTTAATTCAACCTACCCAAGATCATGGGAGATCTTTCCATTTTCTGGAGTCTTCTTCCATTTCTTTCTTCAAAGATTTAAAGTTCTTGTCATACAGGTCTTCTACTTGTTTGGCTAGATTTACTCCGAGATATTTTATGCTATTTGTGGCTATTGTGAAGGGTGATGTTTCTCTGATTTCTTTCTCAGCCCATTTATCATCTGTGTAAAGGAGGACTACTGATTTTTTTGAGTTAACCTTGTATCCTGCTACATTACTGAAAGTGTTTATGAGTTGTGAAGGTCCTTGGTAGAATTTTGGAATCACTTATGTAAACTATCATATCATCAGCAAATAGTGAAGTTTGAGTTCTTTTCCGATTTGTATCCCCTTGATCTTCTTTTGTTGTCTTATTGCTCCAGCTAGGATCTCAAGAACTATATTGAATAGATATGGAGAGAATGGACTACCTTGTCTTGTTTCTGAATTCAG